>WOGP01002933.1:0-15891 GCA_015342065.1 Leptinotarsa undecemlineata | reverse complement strand
ATATATAAGACAATATGGATCACTGTGAAACACCAGTAATGATGGTGATAGTATTTGAGAGATATCAATCGACGGCCACTTGTAGATGTTTTTCAGGAAGCTGAAAAGCCTTTCACAGAAATGATTCGACAAGTCGTAGCATCCTCAGTCGAAGGCTTCAGAAATATCAAGCAACAGATCTTGATTCTCCATGTTTCTAAATTGCGTTATTCCAAATATGGGTGATATACCGTTAACATATCCGAAAGCCATATTGATGATCGCTCAAAATATTGAAATCTTCAAAACTGTTCGGGGATATTGTAATTTATGGCTTCCTCCTTGATTTTTATATCACTGATAGTGAAGCGACTGGTCTATAGTTAATTGGATTATTTGTCTCACCCCTTTTGGTAATAGGGTGAATACAAGCAATCTTCCAATAAAACTCTTCCTTTCGAAACTGTTTGGAAAGTCTACAGAATACTGATGCTAGTTCATTTGCGCATTTCTCAAGTATGATTACGGGTACTTAATCAGGATCAAATGCCTTGTTGATATTAGACTGTTTCAATCAGAGGGATCTAAACCCGTAGGGATAAATATATCTACGTATCAACAAGCGATAAGGAATAGATTATTCTTGTAAATAACTTGAAAGGAATATTAACACGTGAAGAGATGCAGTTTAATATGTATCATGTAGAAGTTACCCAAAGTCGCACTGTGCCTGAAAAAAATCACTTCCATTCGTTTTTTCACTGGATCAATTCATATGTGATTTCCAATTCCTGAATGGAAAAGACGAAGCTAACTTATCATTGTTGCATAAAAGTCGAAACGACTTTTTCTTCAGATCTGACCTTTTGTTGAATAAGGCCTCCAAATTACTGTAACAATACTGTTACAATTCGTAACAACCAATTTTGAGAAAGTTTTCGAAGTTTCGAAATGAATAACATACCCTCCAACTTCGTGCCCTGAATGCTCGAGGAGTCCGTCATATTATAATTCTGAGGGATTGTTGTGAATATATCAAAGGCGACCAAAATAACAATGAATATTTCAAACGCACTCGAATACCGTAATATGAGTTTGTTTGCATCCAATTGAAACACCAGTCGAAATTATGCGGTTTTCGTGATTATTACAATCCTAAACTATGTAGTAGCTTGTGTTACATTCGTGATATGCTATTCTAACTCTAGTTACGAGTATTTGAATGCAGAGATTATATATTGAAAGTTTCGTTTGGATACAATTTCAGATGAAATGGGAAATTTGGCTTTTGTTACGGTTAACGAACTCCACTCATCGTGGATAAATGGAAATATTGTTTGAGTATATTTTAGTGATCACTAAAAATGTTGAAATATTTCGAGATTCCAACAAGCACAAGAAACAATAATCATTGTCTAACGTGTTTCGAGACTGAATTGAATAATGATAATGAAAGTTGTAGGATTGGAATCGAAAGTAAATATGTGGAAGAATTAACAGTTTCGAACTGACAGCTTGTTAACATGAGAATATTATGGATAGGAGCAATCATTCATCCAAATAATGAAAGATCCCATTCAAAAACTTAATTTAATATTCAATGTAACGAAACGGGGAAAATACTTCAGAAATGAACTTACACTAAAATGTTAATCAAAAATACAATAAATCACCAAAAACTTATATTATTCTGCCACCCAGCAGGATTGAAAAAAAGAGATGTGCTGCATTGCTGGAACCTTTTTTGGAGATCAATTGATACTGAATGAATTTCTCAATACTGTCTGTTTATGATCTTGACCTGCCTCAATATTTATGAAGATGTATACGCTATCATTGCAACTTTGCTACGGTAACTGTACTAACGTAGAATGCTCAGTATGCAATCCGTGCAACGTTGCGTATTTGGAGATTGTTTTATATGTTGTGATCATATCAATGTTGATGTCTAGTAAATTAAAAGATGAAATTGTGGATACTGAGTGTATTTGTTTTCGAATATTGAAGTTGAGGTTGAAATATCTTTAAATTCATGTATTTGCTTGAATGAATTTAAATTATTTCATGGTTTTGGCTTCCTACTTCCCCATTTTCATGCGAATCTTCCGAAAAAGGAAAGCAAGAAGTTGGTTCCAGAATAAACTTTTCACGAAAATGGGCAGATCAATTCGTATAAAGGTGTAACACTAACTGAAAAACAAAGCCCTATTAAATGGAGCACATTCTCATGAACATTTAATCACATGAAAAAAACTTTTGAAACAACTACTTTCATGCAAACATTTGATTATACAAAAACACGTTTTCTTTGTTACGATATTTTTTTGAATTATATCGTTGCATCGAATCAAGTTCAATTGAAGTTATTTTATGTATCACAAACATTCTTTTAAAGTAGTTACTCTTTCATCAATTTCTCCTCTGGGCTCGGTACGAATCAGAAAAGACGTAAATTAGATAGCAGTTTCTGGAGAAAAACATGAAGATATCCTCTATCAAATGTTTATAACTATTACCATTAATTGATTTTCGCAAAAATGCGGATTTATATTTCAAAGGCTGTAGGAGTTGAATGTTTGGTGCATTTTGGGTTATTTTAAAGAGAATTCAAAGCTCGATTCAATCGAGTCCATATTAATATAACTGATTATTTCAAAACGTATCCTAATGCTAGGGATTTTGACACAAGAAGGTGAGCGTTCGACATTAAATTGAGGATCATAAAATTTGGAAATACCTTGATTTTCTTATAATTTGAGACATTTCATTTTTCACGGATCAAGTCCATATTTACGAGTTTCTTACACACGAATTTCAGCCTGTTTTACTTCCTGAAGTATTGCGACCATATCAGAGGACTTGGATAGTAGAATCGCTGAGGATAAGTACCTCGTAGATTATTTTCTTGTCTTTTGAATCAAGCGTTACAGAGACAATGAACATACGAATTGAAAGAGAATATTTGGAAATTAATTATTTAGGGACCAACCTATGCTCATATTTTGAAGTAATACTGAAAGCCTTATTCACAGTTGAGAAAAATTTAATGATTAACGTTTCGTCAGTTCACATTCTATTCTCCCAATCGAAGTTTTTGCAAGAATCGCGTCATCACATCGTTAACTCAAGCATATAAATCAATAACATCACCTTAACCCTTTTTTTAACGTGATTAATGTGTCCATATTTATTCATTCATCAACAAGGTGTTCGATATTTCACTTCGAAATTTCTAAATACCTCTGAGAAGTAAAAGTGTCATTATAAATAAATGGACCGATAATTGTATCCCAGAAAACACTCATCCACATACTAAATCCAAATCTTTCTAGACTTTCCTGCTCCACAATAGATTGAAGATTCTGTTGTAACTAAGTATAAGGACTGTTGCGATTAAAAATATCGGCACTGCTCACATAAGCATCGGCTGTCCTAATACATTCAACGACAAATCACGCACTTGGTAACAACTTTCCAGGCACCACTAGCGAAACGCCATGCGGTGTTCAAAATCTTCTGGTCTGAGTTGATAAACTCTTCTGGTCCTGCATGACTTGAATTTGTGGATTTTCAAAATCCTCCTAATGTAAGTTCTTGGTAGGCTTGTTGATATTTTCAGATTTTGCGTTGACATATTGAGAACTTTTCAACAACTCCTTTGAAGACTATTTCTTTCAACTCGTCATCCCTATCTCATTCATATCTATCCGTATCTGTAGAGTAGGAAGGCTGAATGTGAGCCCACAGCACTTAGGCACATCTGACCCATTGTACATTCTCCCGAGGAGTTGTCCTCCTAGGTCATTGTCAATCCTGTGTCCATTTTCCTGTCCTCTCCAGGAAGGTGGACAGGTCACATGGAGGACATGCCTGACAGTCTCATCTTTCTGTTTACACATCCTGCTTAGAGGTGTGTCCACTAACCCGATATTATGGAGGTGTTTCCTTAGTTGACAGTGGCCAGTCGAAAATCCTACTGTTAGGCGTAGGTTTTTCCTCATCACCGCCAGATATTTCATCCGCTCCAGCTTTCAAGATTCGCCCAGAATGATCATGGCAAGACTGCATTTTCCTCGGTTTCATTGCGAATGTGTTTGAATATTGAATAGAAACCACTCATTCAGAGCGTCTAGTAAAGATATCAGTAGTTGTCAAATTTTGATTTGAGATCACTTACTTCACTGATAGCTCAGCTATCAGTGAAGATTTACATTCAGTTTAATCGTCTTATCGTCCAAATCTTACTTGATCAAAGTGTGCGTTTCAAAGTCTGCATGAAAAAACAGTAATGCTTTATATTCCAAAGATGATTTGAGCAAAATATCAAGTGTGCTACATTTTAGCTCCATTGAAGTATGCAGGAGTATGCAATGCAGGGTGTCTTATTAAAAAAAATAGTTTTCCATCAATAACCATTGATATCTTATTTGAAGAAATAAGTGTTTTACATTATTGAATTCTACGTAAAATGTGTTCGGGAAATGTTTTCATCAGAATGAGAAATTTTTAACAGTAAGAAAGTTACAGCAACTTTTCGAAAATGCACATTTTCGAAAACCATTCTGTAACTTGAAAAAGATAATAATAGACACTAGGTACTAGTTGTGTCAATCTCCCAGTACTCCAATACTTGTGTGACAACTCGCCACATCCATTTTGTCTTGCTTCTGAGCCTTTACCGTTCTAATTTCTCGCTAATTTCAGCAGATATATTCTAAGCTCTGGCGGACCCCGTATATAAAATTACAAAATATCGTTCGACGTGCTTGGCTTTCCTGTCATATCTGGAAAAAGAGAAGACGATATATATCACACTCAAATCGCCCCTGGATATCGACTCTTCGCGAAATTAGAAATGAAGGGTCTGTTCACGGAAGGTAGTAGTAATAACCCTCAAAGCAAAGGTACACAGGGGAAATGTAATCTCTGATAATGAAGGTAGGTATTACACTCTCCTGAAAAATAATTATTCAAGTTGATACTTGATGTAACAAGCTTCTTGAAACACATAAAATGTTTCGCTAGGCAGATTTTCCAAGGCAGATTTCCACAGTTATTCATGTCTGTATTTATTAATTTTCACAGGTACTGAAGTGTTGTGACTGAAGTATTTGAAAAAAGTTTTGTTTTTCTCTATCAGGAGATGATAACAGATATGCTAGAAAGCATCAAACTGAAATTATATCGAGTGAATTAAAAATTTTTCAGTGGTTACTTTCGCTCTATAGATCGAGTTCAAAAACACACCAAAATTTCAAGTAATTCGACTGAAAGACATTTTTTATAAGGAGTGTGGGATCCTTTGAATGTCATTCTATATAATTATATTGTATAATAATAATTATTCAAATTAAAAAAGAAATACTTGAGATTCTGATTCTCGCTTTCACTTTCAGGAAGTATATGCACAAATTGAGGGGACAAACTTGGGTGTACCAATTGTAACAGGCACTTCAAATACAAGCGGATACATCAGAAACTGTTCACCAGCATCTAGTTAACTAACATTATTCATAGGATTCAGAACAAACTGAGTACACTCATCATAAATGCCAAGGACATCAAACTCAACAGGCTCCATATATTGAAATGTTATAGTACTCTAGCCCAAATAAGTCTGTAAAATATTTTCTTCGAAGTTTATCACAAACTGGTTGAGTTTATTTTGAATATCGAGCCATCCCATGATTTCATTTGCTCTGGCAGCTGTTTTTCTCGAAACGCTGGGGCCACTTTGAACCATAGCTGCTACGAGTTCTAGAAGTCGCTCGCTGGGTTTTACAGGCCTCTGGGGTTGATTCTGCTGAGGCAAGCAATGATGAACAAAAATTGAAAAAGTTGGTGTGGTGTCAACTTCATGTAAGTGATTTCCTTTGTATATGCAGTATGAAGGTTATGTTGATTACAAAAGCATCATTGAAAGTGCCGCAAGCCAAATGATCAAATCATTCACAATGAAGCCGTAATCAGATTAGACCTTGGGTTAATCCAATGCAGATGAAGAGGAATTTGCACGGGATAATTGATGTGTACAGGTCTAGTGTTTGCAGTTCTTGGGCTACTAATTTGTTACATTAACGAAACTATTAAGAAAAAATTGAAATAAATGTTGCAAATACCAAATCATGAGTTTTGTTGTTTTGGTTTTTCATTTGACTGAACTCTAACAATACCACTGTTTTTGCGGTAGATCTCCTTATTTTTTCAATGTTTGAAAGCTCAAATACAGTAATGGCATCGTTCAATGATTCGTATCGTATCGCAAAATGATTATTAGAAGATTTAATTTATATAACATTGATTAATTCTAAGGTCGTAAATTGTTCTGGTTCTGTTGATTTGTTGATATACACGTATGAATATTTAATGGAAATTATTCATTATTGAATATGTGAATGAAAATATACAAGAAAATAGGGATGGATGGCCATTGTACTTTCACTCCAAAAATCACCAGATTGCTTTGCCAATTTTGTCTATCAGATTTCCTGGACAACCTTTTCTAATTGGACGTTAATCTGTGTTAAATTCACAATGGGTTCAACACTCCTCATTTCATCTTGAAGATCTACTATGACTGCTTTCAGAAAATGTATGTCGTTACCAATTTGATCACATCGGGCACGTGTACATTTTACTGAATTCTTCGAGTTGATAAGTCTCGTGTCCGATACATTAATATTGACGCACTGATTATAGAATGCTTTGGAACAGACACACCATTTCAATAACAAGTGTGATTTCACTGTTTTGGAACATATCCAAATTTCAAGAGGAAGATTAAACCAGTTTGATCTTCCCCTTGAAGATGATCAGTTGGTGATCAAAACACGTGTCGAGGTGTTGAAATAACGGTTTGGTGTTGAGAAAAACTCCAGTAATATTTTCAATACGAAGTGAAATTAACGAAAATGATGTTATAATCATAAGAACGAATCGACTATGTCCACAAAACCCTATGTTTCTTGAATTTGAGATATTTTGATATAGTGAAATGTGATCCGACTAATTTTTTCCATAGACAAGCGAAAGATGTTTTGAAAAACCTACTAACTCACTAACAGGAATAACCGATTAGATCGGTGATTTCCTTTGTCTGTGCACCATCGGTGAAATTATCAGAAAGACTAATCATATGTCATAAATGAAATAAAGGATATAATAAAATGTCAAATGAAATAAATGATCGATTTTCAACAAACAACCGAAAATATGGCTCCATTATTTGATAAACAAGCTATTAAAATTGCATATAGAACAGATAATACAGTGGGAAAGTTGATCAAAAATAATGAAGACTACTACTATCTGAATTCGAGAAATCAGGAGTATATACATCAAAATGTGGAACTTGTCCTGTGATGTATATTGGTCAAACTGGCAGCACATTAGAGAATCGCATCTATGAACATCATATGAGCTAAGAAAATAAAAAACAAAATCAACATACTCAAATAATCAGTTGAAAGAAAATGATATCTTCAACGGATATTTTGAAATTTGACACATAGGAAATGAAGGTTTGAAGTTGAATTATTTGTTTGTAATGAAAATCAATAAACTTAAAATTTCAAACATTCTACTGAATGACCAACTGGATTTGAAGAGATAACCATTATCGAACTTTTATCTTCTTAGAAAACAATAATTCTGATCGAGTGGGTACCTGACTAGGTAGTTTCAATTGTGATTACGTTGGAGTATATAAATATTAGAGTACCTACGCTATTCATTTCAAAAAATCTACTGTGTTAGCGAAACATATTTGTGATATTTTTCAAAAATTGAGTTTGTGGAGATGAAATTGTAGGTTGTAGTTGAAAAAATTCATTGAAATGAGTTATGTTGACATCATGCCTTCCAGCGCCCTCTCATGGAAATAATATTCGTGGTTGCCCTCATTATATCAGTTTCATTCGATGTACTCTGTGAATTTGAATTTGCAATTGAAATCAAGACTAACTGCAGCTATTGATGATCAAGCTATAACTTATTGATATTGTAGTATAGTACTGTCAATTAACAATGATTATCAAACAGCATTTGGTTGAACTAAGTTGAAATGTCGAGTAGGTTTTCTAGATTCTCCTCCAATGCAACTCTCAAAGAGGTCTCACCGAAATAATTCCAATGTCATTCAAAAACTTCACTTTTTCAATATCTAACTCAACATTGTCGATTCTCACCCGCCTCATCATATAACCCTGAAGAGGCATAAGCCTATAGCAGGGTTAACACGAACACACATACACAAACAAATTGTTAAATAACAAAAATAAGTGAATAAACCTTTTTGACTTGACCCGCCTCATCATCTCGTTTCGTAATTCAATCCTAGATAATATCTCAACAACTCAGCGCAAGAGATGTAACCTCATTCTATTGGGTGTTTAACAATCCCTCTGTCGGAGTATCTTCCGACATGAACATCATCTTATCTGTCTCGTATAGTGCCTGGCAGGGCTTTTCCGGCCAACAATAAGTACAGGAGCCCCCGTAAAATGCGTGAGACTGTAATGCTTCAGGACGGAATAAGGATTTCCCATTCTAGCCACAATAACCCTATAACCAGAACCCCAGAAATATTTATGTCAAGCGGTAGTGTATTGTGTTTCTGAACATACCCTCAGGTCGTTTGTTACACTCAGTCTTTAGTCTCATGCGATGTTTGTTGTAATCCGGCAGAAATTAACGACATTGATACTGACAATGGCGAAAGGGTTGGTAGAAGTTCTTCTTATGGCAGGCATGAAGGCTCTCTTCATAGGAAACATAGTTGTTCTCGAATTGACTGAACTCATATGATTAATAAGTGAATTACAACCAAATATCCGAAAACACAATACATGTAAATATAGTAGCATTAATTACTCTGGTAAACTTTCAGATAACATTCGAAATTATTTTTTTCGAACACATAGTGACAACAGCTTTCATAAGTGATAATAATTTAGGCATAATTCTGTTCAATGCAGAACCCGAACGAGATAGGATGACAAAATCAGGTATAGCTACCTGACTGAGTCATGCCTGGTGGGAGAAATCATACATACATGCTTATTGTATTGTGGAAGGGGCTTCTCACCGGCCATGACTCATTACGGCAGCTGTATACAGTGTGTGCGCAAAGTACGGAATAAAATCTATATTTCCTAAAACCTGAAACACGTCGATTTTTTATTTCATTATTTACCATTTTGCAACAAAATTTCATTATACAGCGTGATCCATATTAATGTGATGACGCCATTAGTAATTTTTTCAAATGCAGCACCCTGTAACCAGCTGATTCCGCAATGGTATGATACTTGGGGTCTAACGGACAGAATCTGAAAGATGTGTGTGTAAGAAATAAATTTTATTGATATCTAATGAAATATGAAATTAATTATTTACTCTTTATTTTTTCTAATGATTAATTTAACAATGGGAAAGTAATCCAGTAATAAAAATATGACTATATTTTTAACGTTCGAACTGTTATCTTTACTGTATTTGACAGTAACTCAAACATTGAATAAATTCTTGTTGAACCTTGTTTATTTTTTCTTGAGAAATATTGTTTATTTTTGTTCGAATTATCTCTTCTGATTGTTGAATATTTGCTGGTTTCGTTTTATGAACAATATTCTTCAGATGGCCCCACATAAAGTAATCCAACGGATTTAAGTCTGGCGGCCTCGCTGGCCATTCAATATGTACACGTCTACCAATCCATCGGTTCGTAAATATTTGGTTGAGATAGTTTCGAACATCTGCAACATAATGTGGAAGAGCCATTCTGTTGAAACCATAAAATTTCATCGAAACTTCCAGGATTGATTCTACTGGCAAATAAATTAATTGAAGTAAGTACAAGATATCCCCTTGAAAACTAAAGGTATGTTGACCCGTCTGAAGTACCGTCAAAAAAGTAGGGTCCGATGATCCTGTTTCTTACACTGCCAGCCCATACATTTACCTTTTTGCGGGTATTGTGTATGATGCTTACGCATCCAGTGGGAGTTTTCTTTGGCCCAGTACCTACAATTCTTATAGTTGACCCCATCATTCTATGTAAAAGTATGTTCATCAGAAAAAAAAATACGAGGAGGTGGTTTTGGTGACAGTATCCATCATGGCTTCGCAAAATTCTATTCTTGTATCTGGTTCATCCTCGTTTAATTTCTGCAGAAGTTCGATTTTGAAGGGATGCCATTTTTCAAATTTTAATATTTTGTGAACAGTCGTTTTACTGACATCGAAATCACAACTAACCTTACGAACAGAAGTGTGCATATCTTATTCAAAAGCAAGTAGGATATCTAATTTTGTATCATCATTTATTGAAGGACGACCTGATTTGCGTGCAAATTATTTGCTTTACACTTAATTCATTACTACTTCAAATTAATTCGAAGCAATACTACAGAAAATTCACGAAATAATACAACAACTACTGTCCTATTCAACAGTTATTGAACGTCAATCGAAATAATGACATTTCACAATAACAAAAAAAAAATTGCCGCCTAGTCTTTTGAAATTAATAAGAAACTCGGTTACTGTCATCTATAGCAAGGATTGTTCGAACATTTGAAGTAACGTCATATTTTTATTACTAGATTACTTTCCCATTGTTGAATTATTCCTTAGAAAAAAATATAAAATAATCAATTAATTTATACTTTCATTAGATTTCATTAGACCCCAAATATCATACCTTTTCGGAATCAGTTCATTACGGATTGTCTGAAACTAACACCAACTAAAGTGTGTTGCATTTAAAAATATCACAGATGACATCACATTGATTTGGATCACCATGTATAATAAAAATTTGTTGTAAAATGTAGAATAGTGAAATCAAAAATCGACGTGTTCCAAGTTTTTGGAAAATAGCCTTTGGTTTTGAAAATAACGAATTCATTCCATACTTTGCGGACACACTGTATACAGATAGAATGCGGTGAATTCAGCATATGTCATATGTTTAATTCAAAAACCTCATTAAATCTATCTATCTATATAGGCCAAACCGGTAAAAATTTTGACATTAGGCTCCGTGGGAAATTTATTGCCCAACATTCACAGGACAATATATGATATTAAAATGCAGTAGGTATAAATAAATGCTACTTGAACTAAATATATAACAAAAGATTGACATATTGAGGATTAGACAAATTAGGAAAAAAATTCACATGTATGATCAAATTCAGAAAAAAAGATGATACAATAACTGATAATTATTTGTAAATAACATTAAATGAAGACAGTAAGCTAGATGATGGTTTGTTGAATTTTGGATAATATGATCTTCAGTGGATCGAAATTAATATCGCATTGACTGCAGTGGATATTATAATTTTCACACATCAAATTTATAGGAGACAGTTTTCCAAGGTTGAATCTAGTTGAAGAAGTATAGAAAGTGATCTATCTATGTATATTAGCTTGAGGTACGTTTATGTTAATTTGTTTTAGTAATGAGGGTGCATCAATGGAACAATGCAAAATTGTGTATAACATAAAAATACTTGATGAAACTCTACGTTACTCCAAGAAAGGCAGAACAAATCTTTGAAGTAGAGTAGAGTGGTCAGTTCTTCTAGCAGGGTACACGCCATCAGTTCTAAATGCAAGAAACTTAAGAAAACTCCTTTCTAAGGTTTCCTTGTGTACATTATAAAGAGGATACCAAATCTAAGTAGCTTACTCTAACTAGGAGCGAACGAGAGATGTATAAAGTATGGTGAAATAGATAATCATGGTGAATGATTTACAGTTGCGAAGAACAAAACCAAGCATTTTTCTAGCCGATGCCGCGACAGTATTGGTGTGGCCAACAAATGTCAACCTGCTGTCTAAATCACTGAACTTGTAATAGATGAAAAAATCGTGAAGTCTTCTGCAAAAAGTAGGTTGCCAAATGAGGAAAAGCATGGGTCCCAGATTGGAGCCTTGTGGCACAACAGATGGTGAAGAGTATGGTGCAGACGCAAATCCATTATGAAAAACAACATTGTTTCTCTGATCCGAATAAGAGCGTAGAAGTTGAGTTAGTGAGCCCATTTGAGCTATTATCTCTAGTAAGATGGAGTAACATACGTTTTTGAGGTGACGCCTCGTAACACTTCATGCATTCATCCCCAATGAGATGTAACTTTTCAACCACATAAAAAAAGTAACACATTTCTTTCTCCAGCATTTCGAAAGTTCATCAGATAAAGAAATTGATGAATGTTTTAGATTTGTCAGAAAAGATGAAAAGGATAATTTCTTCAAATTTCATTGGAACGTACAAGAGTATTCAATAATTTTTGTTTGTTTGTCTGGAAGTGGTTGAAAATGATTCATGTCGAGTACTAGTTCGGACTTTCGTTGTCTATTATGAAACAATAAAATAAAAATGGGCAAAAAATTTTACAATTTGAAATGTAATAAATAATTAAAAATAGCTCAAACCAAGTTACTAACGATGTTTCGATTGTTCCATACTCCTCTTTGGGTGATGACTGAACTATTCCTCCGAAGGATGACTATTCATAGATCATTCGAACGCTTTCACCTATCCCCTCTTTGCTTCATCGGTTAAGCGGGAGTGGACCGTTTTTCGCTTGATTGAATATTTCCATATGCTATGTACTCCTACGCTAGCTTGGCTGAATACCTCGTCAGGCAATCTATATATGCAGCTTCGTTGAACTTCCTCTCGAACCAGTGTTTCTCTCTGTGAATGATCTCAGCTTGAGACCACTTGATGTTATGTCAACACGACCAATATTTTCTTGATGTGTGTTTCTCTTATGCTCGACAATGCGGGCAATCAATGATCCCTTAGTTTCACCCATATAGGATTTGCGATACTTAAAGGGTGTTCGGTAAATGAAATTCTTGGTATCGCAGTCATTTGGTAGCCTGATTTTCATGAAGCTGCTACGTATGGTGTTTCCGGATCTGAAGCAGGCTCTGATGTTGTACTCGGACCCAATTATTTTCATCTTCTTCGACAATCCTCTGGTAGTGACGATTTTTCTTCCTAGTGAGGTTTTTGCTGTCGTCTAGTTTGAATCGGTTCCACCATCAGTTTGGAGTGAAACAAACCGTGAACGAAATGGTTACTCCAAAGTGATGGTGAAACATATTTTGGCTGAAAGACGGTTCACCTTTCATTGATTTCCCCCGTAGACTTTTTTCATCTCTATAATACACATTCTTTTTCTCTATTCATAGGAAACTGTGATTTCTTAAATTCCCTATTCCTCTCCTTCCGCAAAAAACACATCCTGAATACGTCACTGGTTCTTCAAGTCTATTGTCACTGCCAGGATATCCATTACCTATTAATTTCTCTTCAACTTTTGTTACTGTTGTCATTTCACCTAATATTGATAGTCATTGACACCACGATGTTGTCTCAAGTAATAAGGGTTTTAGTTTCACTAAGGTAGGGTTTGAATAACGGACAGAACCTCATTGATATCTAATATTTCATGTCACCCGTAAAGGACCTTTCATCTCGCTTCCTGGCAGTTTCATCAGTTCGAAATATTTCGATGGGTTCAGGTGTCGACGCTAAATTACCCTTCATTGTTGAAGTAGAAGATCATCTAGTAATGGCGGCAAATGAACGCTTTATATTATTAGTTACTAGCAAGCCGCTCCGGATTCGCACGGGTAGGATATTTCCAGTTCAAGTTCAAGTGAAGAAGAGTTCAGAAGTACTAAAATTCTAAAAAGTAGCATTGGCAATACGGAACTTGCTATCGAAAAAGTCGAGTGGTCGAGTGGAAAAAGACGACGGAAAAGAAAAAGTATGGGATATGAGCTGTGAGGATTGTGATAAAAAGTACGCTCATCAAGGTAAGCGAATTACGAAGTTCTTGTTTCGCATTTTCGGTTTTATATACCAGAAAAGCCTAGTGTTACTCAAGGTGCCAAAAACAACAGCCAGAGAATGTATAGAATGTTCAGAGTTGTTGGGAATAGTACATGGCGAATTTTAAAATAGTTTTGAAAGTTTAGAAGATGAGAAATATGGAATGAAATCTATGAACAGTGAGAAATGTCCTATCCTTAGCAGCTTTCTGTTCATACTCCGACCTAATTACAGGTACAACACAAGTAAAGACTGGGTATCAATCAGGTAGCAGATATCACAGCAAAACGAACGATAGCAAAATACTAGAAACTAATTCAATAACTTGATTTCACATAATCATTTGTCTAGATTCCAAATCCACTTTGAGTATTGACTTACCTCCTGATTTTGCAAAATTAATTAGTAAGACGCGCGAGAGGGACAGTATTTTAGTTTCGGCGTAAGAACTGTTTTCAATATTTATTCGACTTCTCTACGATATTATCCATTCAAAAATTCCTGATATGACAAGGGTTTGCATTATTAGAAAACGTTCGTTATCAAATGAAATAGTTTTTTGATAATAAAGTTTTCAGAAAAATATGAATTGATAATATGCCCCAGCATAACCTGATATTTAGCGAGATAAATCAAAAAACAATTCGAAATTATTTGAGTATAATTCCTATTATTACTACTACTTTGAAAATTTCACCATCTCAATGGTCACCTGTCCGCAGACCTTCAGAATTTTTAAAAGAATCTATTCATTTGAGAAATTATTGATGTTTCGCATTTAGAGTGATATATTTTGCTTATACAGCGTGACTCACGGTCGATGGTAGGTTAGATGTTTCTGGAAAACGCAAAACATGATTTTTCTGAAAATTTCACCTCTCACATTTCCTTCCCTATTCTATCGATCTAAAATATTTTCAGCATTGCGGCGTTGCCACTTCCATCAAAAAGTCCTAGCAACTTAAATTTTTTAAACGGAACAACCCGTATATTAATACATTTTTGGAATTGCTCTGGTATACTTATACTTTTTTGTTTGAAATATGCTATACCTATCTCTATCTGTTTTCGAGATAAAAAATAAATTGTGCTAAATATGGTCCAAAGCATAGCCTTAATTGAAATTGAGTACATCAGTACTCTCAATTCATGAAGAGTTGATATTTTGACTATAGTTTGGACAAACTCGAAATATTCAAATAACACCAAGAAATCGACTAAATATCGTACAGTGCGAGCTAAAGTTGCTATTATTTCCATTGTGCATAAAAGTAGTGAAAAGTTTATTTTTTCAAATGAAATCCCCTGTATATTACTCGGTAAGTTGAAAGATGGTGAAAAATGCTTCAAAATGATGTATCATTTTCCTATACCTGAATCGTCAAGTTTTCTTAATGAAGTCGTTTCTTCTAGAAACATTATTTTTTTTAGAATTTGGATTTAGGTAGCAGTGCAATTATCAAGCTTATAGCAGTTCGGTTACTTTCAGTAGTAATTTACAAAGAGTTATCGACGGTGTTTCGACTTATCTTCCAAAATGAATGCAAATATCGATTATTCAAACGAAGTTCTTATGAAATTATTCATTATACACATCTGTTCGAAAAATCTGTTTTTCCGTTAATCAGTGAACACATATGAACAAAGTGATCAAATCATTATCAGAACTTGTAAAAAATTCAACCAAGTGTATCCTGAATTAACACCAATTAACGAGAGAAAGTTTGTAAGGTTACAAAATAATTTCCTTATCTAATGCTCAAAGTTTCCAGGGAATAACTGTACCAAAATTCAGTAATTTCTAGGTGGAAAGTGAGATTTTGTAAGCTAAAACATGTAAAAGTACAGGCAATAACCGAATAGGATGATTCAAAATAACAAAATTGTAAATTAAATATCACATTTCCACAATAAATGCTTAAAATGTTATCTATTACATTCTGAACACTTCGAAATGTTTTTTGTACGCGACTTGTGGTTGCTTTTTCAATTTCCTGGGGATCCAGATCTTCAATACTCCGCACTATTCGCCGTCGCAATTCTTTTTTGGT
>WOGP01002932.1:0-15891 GCA_015342065.1 Leptinotarsa undecemlineata | reverse complement strand
ATTTTTACCTAGTCTGAAGGACCTTTCATGTTCAGCATACCGTTTTGAGAAAGACAGTTTGAAATATAGGTAATACACGTCTGAATAAGAAAAATTTACAAAACGACATGCAGATTGATCATGATGGTCAACGAATCTCGGATAATCAGGAACTTGCAAATATATTCGGTAACTTTTTCGTGATGGTAGTAGATGAGCAACTCAAGGCAAATTTCATTAACGGTCTCTCAAATAACTGCACAACATCATCTATAACAACAATGAATTCTTTTTCTCTTCAGACTTTTCTGTCGTCAGAAATAGAAGTTTTGATAAAACATCTAAAGAATAGAGAATCTACTGGAATAGATGAAATTCCAGTTCACCTAATGAAAAAGTGTGCTACAGAAATTGCACCATATTTGGCATATACTTTGAATAAATCAGTTGAACTGGGTCAATTTCCAAGTCAGCTGAAAATTTCCTTAGTATCACCTATTTACAAAAAAAATGACAGACATTCCTTACTCAACTATAAGCCTGTTGCATTATTGAATATATTGTCGAAAGTATTGGAGAAAGGGATACCACATAGGCTGAACAAATACATAAAAAGTTCAATATACTTAGCCCAAACCAACATGGTTTCGGAGAAGTATATTCTACTGAAACTGCAACTAGAGAATTGATTCAGTTGATACAGGACAAGATGGAGGTAGGTGAGTTGGTCATCGGATTGTTTTTCGACTCATCCCGAGCCTTAGATACTTTCAATTTCAATTTCATCTTGACAAAAATGTATGCACGCGGTATACGTGGAAAAATTGACGACTGGTTCCGTTCATTCCTTGAAGGGAGGAAACTGATAGAGTGAATGATAAAACATCTGATGAATACTTAGTGGACTCAGGAGTTCCTCAGGTTAGCGTCTTGGAAAAGTTTACTTGTTCGCAGATGATTCCTCAATTTTGATTTCTTGCCCTAACAGAAGTGAACTAATAGCAGAAACAAAAAAGGTATTCAATCAATTCGACCAGTGGTGTCAGAAGAACAATTTAATAATAAACTACTCGAAGACTGTTGCTATTCAATTCCACATATCGACTACGGGAAGAGCCATCGGTGAAAACCTTTATATGAACAGTTCATCAATCACATTTCAAAGTAGCTCCAAGTTTTTGGGTACAATCGTCGACGAAAACTTCAAATGGGACAAATGCATAGAGTCACTATGTTCCACCTTGAATAAGCACTACTTTGCGATGAAAAATTTCAGGAGCTGTTCAAATAAAGAAGGTCCCATGAGCGTTTACTATGCATTAGTATATTCCTTCATTAGTCATAATATTATAGTTTATGGTCCCGCTACTGGTAACAGCAGAGCCTTCAGAGCACAGAAAAAAATCATAAGACTGATATTCCAGCTGGGTTTTCGATAATCTTGCAAAGAAGTTTTCAAAGAGAAGGGAATATTGACATTCACGAGTATCTATTTGTATAAATTATTAATAGTTGCCTACATTCATGAAATCCATTTTATTCAAAATGCGGATATCACTCCGATGTCAAAATTCATGAAAAGTATATATGCTGTGACTAATTCTTTGGCAGAATTCAAAAAAAGTTTTGATCAAAAACATGAATGGGATAGAACTAGCTTTCATTCATATTTCGTATTATTCGTTGTTTCCCAATCTTCCAACAGACTTAGAAAGCCAAGCACGAAAAGATATAACGAGATTTCCCGATGTCGATGCTACTTTCATAAAACTCTTAAGAATTTTCATGAGTGCTCTCAAGAAAAGTGAGGATGTACAGTATAATACTGATTCTCGAGTCATTCGTTCCACTTTGCTATTCGCTAAAATATACAACTTTCGACGGAAAATAGCTTGAATAGCTTTATTGAAAATTCTGCGTGTTTAAAGCTTGAGCCTTAATGAAAGGATATTTTGATGTATTTTATGGATGAGATTGTCTGAAGCTGTGCAACTCTCATTGCATATTTCAGAATCAGAGCAGGTTGGCTGGATATACTACAATGCGCCACACAATACAAACTTCCATTGAATTCAATATTTGTTTCAATTTGAATAATAAGCCAGAATCTAGATAATGGGATAATGGGGACTGATAATAATGATGATTCTTCAAATTTGTCTCCATCAAAGAGTCAGTTTAAAGACTTTCTCAACATAAAATCATAGTCTTCTTCACAGTTCTATTTCTTTTATGGGAAATTACAGAAAAATCTGCATACCACATTTTTTACCTTCGAAGTGTAGAGGGTTGTATCATATGGTGCTTTTCTTTAATGTCCCCCTTTCATTTTTTAACGGGTCAACTCAAAAAAATGGAAATTTGGACAAAGAAATTAATGCATGAATACTTTAATCTGAATTTGAATTGACAGATGAAACTTCCAAGATGGCGACTGGGCGCCATCTGGGGAAAAAAATCAAAAGAAAAAGGGGGCCTTGTGACACATCTTTTTGAAGCACCTGGCGAATATTTCATAACCCTATAATATAATGTGTCAATATCTTCAACTACTACAAAATGGCGTAACTTCAAATAATTGCCTGAATACATTGACATTTAACTACATAATAGGAGGTAATGAGTTTGAGGTCAGTTCAGAAGATGCTCGAAATAGTTGCCTTGAACTTCTTGACATATGAACAGCCTATTCGTTATTTTACGCCGAACATTTCGAACACAGTAACGTCAGTATCTCTACAAATATGTATTATCCTCTGCCGTATATCCAATATTGAAGCAGGTTTATTTTCGTACATCTTTTACTTCAAATAGCCTCATGAAAAAAGTCCAAAGGTGTCAAATCTGCCAAGAGGGCTGGTCATTCTGTACGACCTCGACGGCCAATCCAGCGACCGGGAAAAGTAGTATCCAAATAGTTTCTTACTTGACTGGAGTAATATGGTGGTGCTTCATCGTGTTGGAATACAATATCCATATCGAATTCAATAAGATACGCTTCGACAATTTCAGTGATGAGAGGGTCAACAGTAGTGTCTAGCATATTCAAATGGGGTTCCCCTGTTGAATTTTGATCAATAAAGGTCCTTCAATATGGTTTCTCAATATTCCTGCTCGAAGGTTGATTTTACCTGGATATTGGTTATGTGTTTCTACAGATAGGACGATTCGCAAAAAATATATATTGAAAATCCTTTCGTTCTCGTGAAAGTTACGCATCGCACCGTAAATGAAAATCGTTTCAATTTTTGTTTTCAATGGACGAGAATTGACCATTTTAGAGATTGTTGACGTGGTACCTTTCCACTAGTAAAACCGAAATCTAAATGAAAATATTCTAACTGAACAATGATGTAATCTTAACGATAAATCTTATCGAGTTGTTGGAATTGGCTCATGGCATATTGAAAGGAATATTCCTAGAAATATTAATATTAATGTGTTTGTCTTCAGGAAATAATTAAATGTTCCGTCATTTTGTAGTGGATAAAGTTATTGACTTCATATTCTAAGGTTGTGAAGTTTTCGTCAGGAGCTTCAAAATGATGTGACACCGTTTCCATTTAATGTTTTTTCCAGTTGACGCCCAGTCGCCATTTCGAAAGTTTCGTCTGTTGAGAGTTGTCGTTAGCAGGGGGGGGGGCAGAAAACAAATTATAAGCAGAAAGACAATTCCAAGTTGGATTTTTCATACATGCGTCAACTTCTTGTTTCTTGTCAATTTTATATTTGCAGATCATTTTTTTGCAGAAAGGCATAATAGTTCGAATGAGTAGGCTACAGTGTAGTGAAACGCTTTTTCTGTAAGGTTATCAGTCGAAAAATTGTTCTGTTATCATGAGGAGCGTTATTAATTTCATAATTGTCATCTAATAACGAGTCATTGCATCAATATCATCGGAATAGAGATGAATTCTTTGAAAAATTTAAAAAATCAGCTCGAGCACTAGTCAGATGAAAACTTCTTTCAAAATTTGGTCTATAATCTACTAAGTCATTCAAATGTGAGCTTTCACTGCCGGCGTCAATGTTTTAGTTAATTTCTGGGTATTGCCGTAGTCTTAATTCTTTATACTCACCAAACATTTCAACGCCACTGCGGCAGTCATCTTCGGTGGCGTAGTCGAAGAACTCTTTTTGACGTATCAAAAGAAACAGAAGGTCTCATTTCTGCCATGTCATTTAGAGTTCTGATTTTTCACTCACTTTCTATGATGGCGGGTTTCTGCGTACTTCCCGCGCGATTTGGATGACACGGCTTCGTTTTGGCGGCTTCCATTGCTGTGTGCCAGATCTTTGGTAGATATGTTTTCTCTTCCTTTTTGTTGGAGTTCTCTTGGTGTTTGAGTATGTCTATGGCTTCTGAATACATTTTTGTTGAATAATGATTTGAAGTTGTTAGCCTTTCGGTATTTTCGAAAAATCTTTAGTGTTCCTTGCCAGACATGCATTGTCCGTCACACAAAATCCCTATCGAAAATACCGGAAGGTACTAGGTAACAGTCATCTCTTTACTCTCCTTAGAAATCTACGTTATTGATCAGATAAAAAATAATAGAATTGTTGGACGTAGTCTTTAAATATTTACTTATGTTACGCTACGCCCAACGATTTTATAATTTTTTTAATTGATCAATACCGTAGTTTGCTGACGAGAGTCGTATGATGACTGCTCCTAGGATCTTTCAATTTTTTTTTTCAGTATATTATCTACATCATTATTATTACTATTTGGAGTTCACGCTGAATATTTCACATACTTGATGCTGAACTGAAGCCTTGGAAAGTGAACATTTACTAGACATACCGACAAGTGAGCATTCACAGAGCAAACGGGAGAAAGGTAAATAAAAGGCTGATGAGAAAACGGTGCTCTCTTCGTTTTTGAGTCAACTTAGCATTTTTCCTCCCAAAATAATTAAAGTCATCCCACAGTCAGACATTATTGACTATTCGACGCTCATTCTGAGAACTAATGAAAGTCTGCTCGAAAAACAGTTTGTCATTATTGCGTGTCGGAGCCTTTATCACTCAGGAAAATTGCATTTTCCACTAACGAAGTTCTCTTAAGGTGTCCTTTGATTGGATAATACTGGAAACACTGTAGATATTTTGTCGCGGTGACTACTAATTATAAAACTGAGTTTTGTGAAGGCTATTTCAAAGGGATTCCTGATTAATGAATTCATCAATTGAAGAGAAAAAAAAAAGAAATATGTGAGTTATCACTTCTGTCGGGACGCCCGACAAAAGTAATAACCTAACCTAATCTAGCTTTAACTATTTAATATTGTTGTTTAGTATTGCTTGCTGTTTGAATTTTATAATAATATCAACAGCATGCGTCTTAACCACACTGAACACTTATCGTCCGTCCGACGAGAGAGGAGGAACCTGCCTTCCGCTGAAGTATGCGTGGGAAGAAGATAAACCAGAACTGGCACTGTTACGCGCAAGGTAACGAACGCATGGGTGCAATTCATAGTGGTAAATTCATATTGAATAAAGATTGGATTCGAGATCAGTTCACCCGAAATTGTTTTGAAGATGTCGAATAGTTCCACATCATAATTCCAGCGGTGAAGTATAATTTCGAAGTGGAAACATCAACTTACGTAGCGGAATTTGGTATATTGTTTTTTTTAGTCCCTTGGGAGCTCTCTGACTTGTCCATTTAGTCCAAGACTCCAGAAAACACTGCAGCCATTCCATCAGTCTCGTTCCCTATACTAGTTTTTACAGGTTGCGTGTTGGATGTTCGTCATATTCTTCTGAACGTAATTTTATACGTCCATTCATTGCTTGCCTCCTTTGATTCAGTGACTCATATTCGCATAAGATATGTAGAGCTGTTTCTATCCCTTCGTTGCATAATCTGCAGCTGAGGTCTCCGTTGTAAAGCCCCATTTTGTTCAGGTGTCCTCCAAGTAAACAATGCACGATTAGTAACCCTTGATTATTCTGAGAAGATACCTACTATATTGATGTAGCTTTTCGGTTCTTTTCTCGAACGGTTCCCCAATGAATGTTCTACTGTGTTTGTTACTAGGTACTTCTGTTCACTACTCTGTGTGCTTCTTATTGGTCCATGTCCTAATCTGAACGTAGCAACGATTTGTGTACCCCCAGAGCTGGTTCAGGACCTATATATGAAGTTGATCCGAGTTTATCAGAGTCCCTTGTGGTGCGCTCTTGCTGTCTGTTGAAATATTGATCCGCTCATTTCTTTCAGGTCTCAATTTAATCAGCCTTGTACACTGCAAAATAGCATACACTTCCGCCTGAAAGACGGATAACAGATAACTGTAGTTTAAATTTCTATCCGCTCGGTATATTCCAGCTCCCGTTCCATTTTTGGTCTTCGATCCATCTATATATCAGGTGTTTTTTTCAAACATGTTTTTGGGATGACTAATGGTCGTCCACTTTTCACGGCTTATAATTTTGGCCGTTAAGTTTGTGTTAAAGGTGTACGTCGGTGTCATGTGGTCCGTGCACATATTCAATTTGCGCTCCTGCACATGTTCCGAAAGTTCTGTTAGATCCGATCCCTTGTAGTTCGGTGAGTTTTTCAGTCTGAATTCACCCATCCTGGCCTCCCCCATTATTACAAAGTGTAAAGAAGGTAGATTCAGGAGTGTCTCCAATGCAGCTGTTGGGGTGGTTCTCATTGCTCCTGTCATTCCCAAACATGCAAGTCTTTGCAACTTGCCTAGTTTGTTGATTGTGTTGGACTGCTTTATTTTTGGCCACCAGACCAGAAATGCGTATATTATCATGGGTTTAACCACCATCATGTATGGCCAATACACCATGTCTCGTTTTAACCCCCATGTTTTTCCATAAGTACGTCTGGCAAGCATCAGTAGTGCCTCCGCTTTCCTTTTTATCCTGTCGAAGTGTTGGTTCCAGGTCAGTTTGGAATGTAGAATTACTCCCAGATATTCAAATCCCCCCTATACTTGCATTTCTTCACTTCAAAGTTTTAGAGGTCCAAGACCCTCCGTTTCAGTCCTCTTGGTGAATGCTACTATGGTTGATTTGGATGGGCTTATGATAAGCCCTTCTTCTTCGGTCCATCTTGTTATAATATTCAGGGCCTGCTGCATACATCCCTTCACTACATTATTGTGTTTACTCTGGATTAAGATGACTAAGTCGTCTGCATAGCCCAGTGCTTTATACCCATTGTGTTCCAGGAGACATAATAGCTCGTCCATTAAAAGGTTCCATAACAGAGGGAATAAAACCCCCACTGAGGACATTCCCTTGCCACCAGTACCACGAATGTTTCCCCCATAAAGGTTGTATATACCAAACTTCCCCTGAGCATGTAGTCTATCCACCTACAGCTTGTCTTGTCGATCCCTCTTCTACTCGACGCCTGGAGGAGCCTGCCTTCCGCTGAAGTATGCGTGAGAGAAAGAGAAACCAGAACTGGCACCGTTACGGACTAGGTAACGGAGCGGTTTACCCTCCCATAAAAAGTTATGACTTCAAAACTGACAATTCTGGCTTCGCATGGGTTCAATTTACAGTGATAACTTCATTATTGAAAATAGATTGAGCTTGAGATCAGTTCACCCTAAATTATTTTGAAGATTTCGGAGTGGTACACATCAGAATTCCTGCTGTGAAGTAAATTTTAAAGTGGAAGCATCAACTTTCATAGCGAAATTTGGTAAATTGTACTCCTCAAAGAAGTTATCGAAGTTTTCTTGTAGTCGTATAGCTAGCACCAATGAAAAATTTCTGAATAATCGATAATGAAAAGTTTCCAAATTGTTAGATAGATAGATCAGTCGCTAGTTTTCTGTTCTTCATGTGTGACAAAGTTTTTTTTTACTTTTTCCATAAATCACATTTTTTTGATCATAAAATGGATTATGAAGAAATTTACCATTTGTATATTATCATTTGTATGTAATCTCTCCAAAACATACATTTAAAACTGTTCTGCTCGTATGAAATGGGAGACCTATCGGTAACTTCAGATATTTTTCTGTTCAAAATGAAAACCCAGAAAAACATTGTACCAGGTGATAACAAAATCATTATAATCAACTGACTGTATATATATGTATATTTCTTTATTGAAATGACGTCGTAGGGACTCTTTTTACAAACTCAAGATAGAGGCACTGTGAGGTCATCTATGGGCATATGGCCAAACAATATGATTGATGTAAAAAACGAAAGACGATATTTGGTTGGTTTTCAATTCAAGATTTTGAGGATTGAAGTTTTCACCAATCAACGTACGTTTCACAATTTTTTTTGTTTCTTTCAAAGCATACTGTAATGAATCTGAAGCCGGCCCTGACCGTTATCTCAAACCACAAACGCATGACATCATCGCGAAAGAAGCGGTCTGATACGCCGGGAAAATACAATGCGAGAACAGAGACCTCTAGATACATCTAGAAAGATCGTTAGGGGTATATAAACCCCGCTTTCTGTCCATAGAGAGAGTATGTAGCTAGGAAGTGAATTGTGCGTTTAAAGACAGGTTATCAAACAGCGAAGATAAATGAATTGTTAGTTGTTAAGTGGTGTATATAAATTTTTTGTATTAGTGGAGTATTGTTAAAAATAAATTTGTTTGACAGTTAATTCTTCAATTCGTTACAGTACAATAATGTTGTTGACCCCCGGAATATTCTGGAGGTCGAAAACTATAATTATATAAACTTGAGAAAATTATTTTCTGTTTTTGACAAATACCTGACAAATTACAAAAAAATCCTTTTGAGAGCACTTCTTGAATTGAAGTAAACTCATTGTTTAGTTAAGCAATGTTGCAAAAATCCAGTACATATGACTATACGAAAAACTCCCAAATTTTCATTCGAAACTGATCGCAAGGATGTTCACCCAAATGTCGTATCAGACACATGCTCAGAGGCAAAAATAATAATTCCTGTTTCGTTAGAATTAATTGAAATATTTTGATTATCTATGCATAAGTTCCATGACAAAAGGTTCTGTTTATTGCCAACACAATGCCGTAGTCGATATTTCCGGACACAGAAGATAATTTGATGAATTTGTTGACGAACTCACTGTTTTATATGATATTAATACAATGTCATCCCCAAAGTATGCACCATATGGAAAACTTCTTTATTAAGGGTTTTTTGACAAAAAGTTATTCCTGATAAAAGTTTGTGCATCTCCTGAAACTGAACATGCACGAACAAAATACGGTAATACACACGTTATATATGAGGATCCTTCAAATATTTGATTTTTAGACAAGAGTAAAGAACTCTTATTTTGAAAAATTTCAGGAAATGTTATTTAGAATAGTTATTCAGCATTGGAAAATACATCTAGATTTGAAGTTATGGCCATCTAGGTGGAGTAAAATTTTTTTACCCTTTTTTTTTGGGGACTACGGAAAGAAAAATTTGCTAAAACGATAAATAGAAAACATCCTGTATAGGAAGTTTTATTTTTGGAGCCTGCAGTATTACAAATTGAACAACTATGGTGTTAACCACGGTCAATTTTGAATAGAAATTATTTTGGACAAAAAACTCTCCAGAAAATCAACGAGTTTGTTCCGAAATACCTATTTTATTTTGATGTTTTTTTATTTGATTTTATTGAATATTGAATTCTTGTCACAGTAATGTATAATTTCGAGTCATTTTGGGTTTTACCAAAAAATAAATGTAACTTTGCACCAAAGAGTTTGAAAATTATTTTACTTTTCAAAAAAATTTACCGTGGTAACACCGTAGCTGTGTAATTCCAAATATTTTAGGCTTTTGAAATAAACGGTCTTATACAGGATGTTGTCTATATATCGTTTCATCATTTTTTTCGTAGTGCCCATTAAATAAAAATGATTAAATAAGTGAAACTTCACCTAATGCTGATTATTTCCCGAAATTTTCCAAAATAAGAGTACTCTACTCTTGTCCAAAAATCATATATTTGAAGGCTTCTCGTATATCACGTATGTTTTACTGTATTTTGTTGGTGCATGTTTAGTTTTAGGGAATGCACAAACTTTTATCAAGAATAACATTTTGTCGAAAAACCATTAACAGAGAAGTTTCCCTTATGGTGCATACTTTAGGGATGACACTGTACAATGGGAACCTACGGCAATGCAATGAGATAGGAACTGGCTCGAATTGATTCCCCAATGTTGTAATAGTATGATGAGTCAATGTGTTACCCTTTTTTTGAAATCATTCACTTCAAACGAAATCAAACAGATGAAAAAATAGTTTATGATGTGAAACATCCATAATCGCACGAAAAACCGAGCTGGAGTTGCGACGCATGCCGTAACGACGCGTCGCCATACTCAAGCGACTATACTAAACTAACCCGTAGCCCATGTTACAAGACGTTTTAAATTTCCACCAAGACCGTCATACGGCCCTTTACCCTGTGCAGTCGTATGAAAATGAAATTCTGCATCTGCACCCAAATCTTGGTTGAAATTTAAAAGATTGATGAAATTGAATATGTTGTGAAGTTGTGAAGACCCGTCTGTAGCAAAAAATTTTTATTTGTAGCCATGTTATTTTTTGAACATGTTGGTGTAAAACTTTTTGGAATGAATAGAAAGTAGCAGTGTCACATTTCAAATCGTCTGATATCGAAACGATGTTTCCGTGAAAGAAAATTTGTTCTTTATTGTGTTAATATACCGATGTCAAGAAGGCGTTATTCCAGTAGAATGTTTGTGCGGCATCTTAAACTATCAAGCTATAATGTTCTGCAAAATCACATTGTTCCGTAACGTCTCCTTCTTCCATCGATTCTTTCAAAAATTTCTGTTTTACGACCATCAGGAATTTCTGTTACTTCCATACAAGTTTTTTTTAATTTCATCTTCTCTGAGCGAACGAATTCATAAACATGACTTGATGGATTGACCATTCGTTCAAAAATTCATGTTATACAGTTCAGTTAAAAAAAAAATCATGTTTCAAGTGTTTGATTAGTAACTGCAGTCAATTATATAATTCGACATTTTTGAAGAATTGCAACGTGCAAAGCCAAAGAATTGATAACAAGTAGGGTCAATAATTTCATACATGCCATTAGTGGTTGATTATTTGAATTAAACAGAGAACTGTTGCTAGTTCCTAACAGAAAAGTTTGAGCTTTCTGGACCAAAAACTATTAGCCTTGAATGAAATTACACTCAAGAAAATATCTCCGAAAAACATCTGCATCAGTCTTCTAAAAAGATTTCACGAATAACTTCTCATTTCAAATTATAATGAGATTAGGGCGAACAGAAAGAAGCGAATAAAAACTTATTAGATTAGTCTCTCCGAGAAAAAGAAAACAAGAAAACTAGCTTGGTTCATGAAGATTCTGGAGAGTGGCTATCATAAATTGCATTAGAAAGTGGAGGCAGGAGTGAAGGATTTGGAAGGTACTTTTAACACGCTGAAAATGTGTGACAGAAAAAACACAGAATGTGAGAAATGAATTTTTTTCCATATATTTCGTGGTTGCTTTTGGCAAGAGAAAAATTCTATCATCCTTACATTCCAGATGGTTTGATACAATGTGCTACTTACTTCTAGTAATGTTATTTTCGAAACTCTGAAGTAAAACATTGTAGCATTTGAAACAACTTCAATCGGGAATACATTTGAAACATCGTCTACCTGAAACCAGAAACATTTTAATCTTCGTAGAACAGAATTTCATGGAAGATTTCCTGATACATTGGTTCAAATAGAAAATGAGTTCATATTATGTGTATACATTTATATAATAATCTTTATTTGAAATAGAAACCCTCATATACCAAAGTTTTAGTAAAAACTCTTACATAATATGTTTGATTAAATGAATGATCTTCATCTCCTGTTACTAAATACAATAGTTTGTGAAACAGTAATACACATACAAGATAAAGATTATTTTTCATTGATGTTTAAATCTGTTTAAAATCTGTTTAAAATCTGTTTTTCCGTTAATCAGCTTCCGCCCCCATACGAACGACAACTCTCAGAAGTTGAGAAACTTGTGCGAGCTAAGGACTAACGAGGTCTTACCTTTTAACGTGTGATTCCTAACCCAGAAGATTGCATTGGAATCAACTCAGTGTTGCAATATCCTCGATATCGACGAGAAGATTATTATATTGAATCAATCCTTTGTGAAATAAAGAGTTCATGGTTTTTTATAATTAGTTTTATTTACATGAACGTTTCAACTTCCTCTGGTCTGGTAACTGTGGATTTGATTATTGAATGTGATGAATTGATTAAAATATGAAGGAAAATCTGTTTTCAATATTTTATACATAAAAATCATTGAAAGATAATATAGTCGGGTTTTTAATGGATTCCAGTTCAGTTCAACTAACATTATATCAATAGGAGTAGACTTCTTGCATTTGAGAATGATTCCCATTGCTTTATTTTGCAATTTTTGTAATGCAGCGATACTGTTAGAATCTAGTAACGATAGTAAACTTTGACAATATTCCAAGTCAGGACCGTTACAGATGTAGAGAACGATAATTGTTGGCGTATTCGTGGAAGAAAGAATATATTTCTACTCATTTTGATATGGACGTAATCGAAATGACTTCTGAAAGTGATAAAGTAATCTATTTTGAAACCAAGATATTTTATTTCTTGCACTATTTCGAAGTGATCATTATATATTGATATATTTATGTTATTTACGTTGATATGGATACATTTGTATTTTATATTTATTTTCATGGCCTTGGTTTCGAGAGAATTTGATGTGAGCTCAATAAAATTCAAAAAATTTATGACAATTTCCAAACATTTGTTAATTTTCTCTATGGCCTCAACCAGGTTCATAGTATTCACACCTAGGAGAGTATCAAATTGAACTCATAGTTTCGAACACAACTGACATCAATCAAATAAAAAATGAATAGCAAGGATCCAAGGACACTACCCTGGGGAACGCCGGTAGTTATATTTTTTATGGAGATTGCATAATTATGAAACCATTTTAAAACTGCCTCATGAATTCCATAATGCTGCAGTTTACTCAACATGAAATAAATATCTATTGTTTCGAAACCTTCCCAAATTTGATAAATAATATTACTTGAAAATAACTAAATTCAATTTTAATATTCAAATCATACTTTCAAGTGCCACATAAAAGTCCATATATTGTTAGTAATGCGTTCAGATGGCATAGTACAAATACTACTCGTATAAGGATGAATATGTAGACATATGTCAGTTGGTGTTGTTACTGCTGTCATTGAATAATCAAGGAATCTGGAATTGAAGTAGATATTTTGCCAAACTATTACACAGTATATAAACAGAATAGTGAGCAATATGTAAAGCTCCAAAAGAATGTTGTTAGGTACACATTGAACAAAATGAAACCACACGATCCCACATTGATTTCTAGATTTTCTAGAAACTTTATGATGATAATATACCCCGAAAATGCAGCACTTTCGGACAATGTTTGAATGCAATAACGAGAAGTATCATTTGATAATTATTTCAGTCAAAACTGTATGATATTACTAATGGCCTTGTAAGTCAACCATCATTTTAGCAGCTGGCTCACGGTTTGTTTTGAACCTTTATAAAAAATATCACTTCATATATGGACGCGATCACCGAGGTATCTGTAGAGTTAGGAGAGTGAGTGTAGGCTCAAAGCGCTTAGGCCACCTGCGAGCTGCGATCGGAGACGATAAAAAAAATGGTTCCAAGTACAACATTAGAACCTGCCTCAGATCCGGTAACACTATCCGAAGCAGCCTCACGAAAACCAGGCCACCAAACGCGGACTGCGATTCGCATTGCGATGTTCGCATTGCCGAGCACACACAGCGAGGGGAAACCAGCAAATCACGAATAGCAGACCATGTTTGGACTCATCAACACTATATCGAGTGGTCCCAAGGTGAGATCATACACAGAGAGGAACATTGGTTTAGGAAAAAATTCAAGGAACTCGCATACATATTGTCCAACGACGTATTCAGCCAAGCAAGCGTAGAGATACGCAACGTATGGAAACCCATCATCAAGCGAAAAATGGCCAACTCCCGCCAAACGGTCATCTCTCACTAAACCAGTGAAGCGGAAAATGAAGGGCGGGGGTTGTGAAAGTTAGGTGAAAGTACTCGACTGATCCATGAATAGTCATATTTTGGAGGAATCAGTCATGTCATCACCCGAAGACGATTATAGATACCAACAATCAAAACGTCGTGAACTAACGTGGCTTGGAATCTCTTAACTTTGTATTTTAATTTTTTTTTTATTTATTTATTTTCATTTTATATTTTGTTGAATTGTTGTTTAACTTGTATTGTATTTCACTGTTATTTCATTTCAGGTTTTTTGCTTAATATAATTTTTATTTTCAATTATTCATTTTGAATTCTGCCCTTTTAGGTGTCTCAGGGATTTCAAATCATTTTATATATTAGACAATGTAAGTCCGAACTAGTGAAATTCGTCATCGTCACTGCTATACATCCAATATTTCGCCGCGAGACACTTGCCTTATCGGCCATTCAATACCAAATACGGATAACATTATAATCAAAAACACTCAATCCGTTCATAAAATTACGACTTTTTGTCACGGACTGAGTTGAATCCTCCCAAAAATCAATCTCTCCTGAAAATATACCCTTTCAGTTGAATCTCTATTTTGGTTCTCAACGTGGGTACTCTGCATGTATTTGATTTCGCTTGCCTGCGCATTATCTGATAATAATTTTCAAAGCAAAACTATACTCTAGTCTCTCAATATTGGTCGCTTCGATACCAGCTGCCATAACTTATCGAAAATCCCATTTCAAACACTGGAAACTTAAACAGCTTAGAATATTATCCGATATTTGTATTTGATCTGAAAACCTTTCAAGGCAGTTTGAATCCGAGAGCAAAACATTGTAAATCTTTTATATCAATTCCAGTGGGCAAAATGGTCTGATATCGATGGCAAATTCGACAAGGAGAATATTTCAAATACATTTTTATTTTTTGCGGTTTCACCCTTGAGAGAGGGTTGATATATGAGGTGAGGAGTTGAAATATATTGGAATGTGCTGGTTGATACGGGATACAAAATATATCTGGGATTATTGCACTTAACAATGACTCCATGTTTATTGAGATAGATTTAATAGGTCATAGTGCGAAGGTTAATTCATTCACCTTCGAAGTACATATGAATAACACACAAATATACATCAAAACAAAAAGGAACAATAACAATAACAGATGTGAATGTGTATGTCACTAGATAAAAAACATAGAAAAAAAGTTTTTCATTTGAAGTTTTTTGTATAAAAAACATTCTCAACAGATAGTTCAGACATATTTTCATCCACAGTATCAACATTTTCTGAGGCGAGACATATTTTCACTTGTTTTTCAAGAAGAAAAAGTTAATTTTCCGAAGTAGTTTATGAAGACCAAGATTAAAAAAGTTTCTCCCAGATTCATGTTGTTTGAGAGTTTGAAAAGGTGGTTGAAATGTCTATCAGCATCTTCTACACACAGGCGATACCATTTCTGAATGTTTTTTATCGAGTTAATCAATTGAGAAAGAGTGAGAGAAACACAACTTTTCATCACTGCCGCTTTCAACTCGTATATAGAATTGCTCGACAGTTCGAAAATAAGATCTTTGAACTATAGGCTTCAGGTCCGGGAATCTAGCCGGTCAACGGTTGGGTCCTTAATTGGCAATCCAAATATTACCAAAATTTACAGCCAAAAAATTGATGACGATGGCAGTGTTGTAAAGGAAAGCCCCATTTTGTTGAAATATATATTTTTCTGAACTCCATTAGAGTCAGCCAAGAATGACAGCCTTCTGCATCTGTGCGGCTAAGATGTCTGCCTTAGTGCGGCAAGCCGGTATGATTTTAAGATTCGAGAGTAGAGAGGACAT
>WOGP01002931.1:0-15897 GCA_015342065.1 Leptinotarsa undecemlineata | reverse complement strand
ATGTTCCCCCTATCCATCGATATTCGATCTATTTCCGCGCAAGCGGTCTTCACTAGAGTTTGAGAGAGGAAGTGACTACTGACCCGGCAATACTTCAATGCAAAATGTTAAAATTTTGGCAATGGAACGAAATTTTCGTTACAATAGTCTGCAAAATCTCTTCACATAACTGGCATTCAACGTAGCATGGCATCATAAAATTATCAAAACTTTAGTATCCTGGGGATATCAGGGCAATATTTTAGCTTTTATTAGGAATTTTCTTCCTCGGAGATATTTTCGAGTCGAAGAGGATGGTGTATTATCATCACCAAGATACGTAGAGAATGGCATACCGCAGGGCTCTGTAATCAGCCCCACTTCATTTCTGTGGCCATTAATGATGTGCTAATGATGTAATAATATTTGTGAAGGAAAAAAATATTCAAAATATGGTCTGCAAGGGTAATTAAATAAGTTACAAGACTGGTCAAGGAAAAGCAGTTTTCAATTTTCTTCTAATAAAACTGAATGTATTATCTCCACAAAATGACCGAATAAAATCCAAACTCCATCAACCTCAGCTTTCAAGAATGAAACAGTAGGATACACAAATCAAATAAAATATTTGGGATTGCTATTTGACCGGTCACTGTCATGGAAAACCTATAATAAATATCTTGTCACAGTGTGTTAAAAAAGGCAACAGGCTAAACCTGTTGAAATGCTCAACAAATAAACAGTGAGGCGTAGAAGGTAGGACATTATTGACTTTATATAGAACATTAATAAGGTCAAAATTAAACTACGGTTGCTTATGATACTCATCTGCTTCCGCGAGCACCCTCAAAGCTCTGGATACAATTCATAACAACGCACTCAGAATCATTTCTGAAGCATTTATTACAAGTCCGGTTGACAGCCTAATCTGTGAATTTGGAGAGTAACCTTTATAGCTTAGAAGACATGAACTGACACTATCATATGTAGCCAGGCGACAAGCCCATCAAACTCTTCAACCCTTCATTGTCCCAGTCATTCTCACTACAAAAACAAATATTCCATTTCATGAACGAAAAATGCTTTTTCCACCTCATACATATGCAAGATTTTCCACAAATCCAATCCAAACTTTCAGAAAGAACTCCTCCATGGCGTATTTCCTTACCAAATAATAATAACACAGCTACTATCCATGAGCAAAGCAATCACAAATCCCCAGCTGATTCAAGCTGATTACCAAACTAAAATATCTCAGTACCCACTTCATCAGAATAGCTTCACTGACGCCTCAAAACCTCGTGGTGTAGGATGTACATTCATAACGAACGAGACCGCCTGTATTTTTTTTACATGAATCTGCCACTATTCCCCCTGGAGAACTTCATGCCATCTATAAAGCTCTTTTCTTCATTAAAATGGCACCTGGTAGAGAGTTTTTGATAATTACGGAATCTCTCAACTCCCTTATTTCCTTGTCGAAAATATATACCCATCACTTACTGGTAAATATGATTGAAGAGGAGATGAAACAACTAGATACCAGGACAGTAACTCTCCTATGGGTTCCTTCACATACTGGGATTTCTGGGATTTCGGATATAGCTGATAAACAAACTTGTCGGAGAAGCTGTAGAGAATCCAGCATGTACTCTCAGTATGAAAGCATGGTCGATAGATCTCAAATCCTATTTCCATGGCAAAATTGTAGAAATGTGAAATAACCACTGGTCTCACAAACCTTCCAAACTCAAGGAAATCAAGGCTGCATTATATCCTTCAAACAACAAAGCAACAAACCGCTTCCATCAAGTCATACTTACCAGATTACGACTGGGACACACTCGCCTTACGCATGTACATCTACTGAGGAAAGAACCGCCACCGAAATGTTTCGCGTGTGAAGTGCTTGCGACTGTTGAGCATATTCTGGTAGAGTGCCTGCTCTTCACAGTTGAGAAACTGAACAATAAATTCCCTCCAGCCTAAGTGAAATTTTCCAAAATACCAATACAAACAATATTGTTGAATTTCTTAAAGAATGTAACCTTTTATTTAAACTGTAATGTAAACAACTTCATATTTTAGATATATTCTATATGTTTGCCGCTAATAGCTACGGCTGATGTAGTATTTATAAAAAAAAATACGCTATAAAACGTTCATTTATGCCGTTGTTATCGCATGAAATATTTCAAAAAATTTCAATGCGTTGAAACAGTCAATTCAGGCACTCTAATCGCTTCGAAAAAACGCAATGTTTTGCTACATACTTTTCAAACCAAAAAAATATATAAACGCTTATACAGTGTGACTTGGTATTTTAAAATATAAATAACGCATGACAGAAAGATAGAAAATAGTTTATGATATGAGCTAGAACTATAATTTTTTTTTGATAGATGATCAAATCGATGATGTTTTTTTCGTCAACACTATCACATGATATTTTTATTTGTATGTTCAAAACATCAATTGGTGAATATATTGTTAATAGTGAAATCATATTTCATCATTCGAAGACTTGGAAAAGTAAAATCGAGTAGTACGTCTTTTTATAGTTTATTGATAGGTTTCTGATCAATATTCGTCTGAAAATACAGACTATCAGTCGATAAAATTCATCTCGAAATTAGTATACAAATTCAGTATTAAAATTTCGAAATAATTTCTTTCGGATCGTTTACAGTGTGGATTATTTGAAGCGTACTATCATTTCGTTAGACTGTTTCGCTAATCAAAATTTTTGCACATCAACCGATTCCAAATAAACGCATTTTTTTAGTGCTACATATTTTCGAAAAATAGGAACCAGAATCGAAATTCCATAAGACATTGTGTTATTAAGAGAGAAAAGGTTATTAAAAGAGAAAAGAGAAAGAAAGAGAAAATATTGAAAGAGAAAAGGTGATACAGAGTGAGGAATTTATGTCAAGTTCATTGCGTAGATTTTCATGTATGAAGAAGGTATATGACAACGGTACATATGTTTCAGAGCACTTCGTGTCATTTTATGAAACAGAGCGTCTTAGACTGAGGAAATTTTAATTAATAATTTATAGAGAAGGAACATATACAAGGCGTATGAAAATACGATGGTGGGAATACTTGATAGTGACTAAAAACAAGGTGTAATATGTAATAACAAGAATAGTATAGAATGTATTTGAGAACAATGGAATAACGAATGCGATGGTACGTCAGTCATATAAAAATCAATTGCAATTTCGTCATCGCTTCCTAGTTGAATTGGTTTTCGTTGATACCAAGAAATCATAATGGAAGATTATTTGCCGCTATGTCCCAATCTAAGCAAAATTTTGAATGTTAGAGTGTTGAGAAAATTTGTTCCTACGTTTTCATCGAGGTCCCACGATTCGCCTTGGTCTTAATGACTTTCTCTACTTTAACATTCAAAGGTAGGTATGCATGAGAGGAAATTACCCCCAGGGGAATCAAATCAGTTATGTCAGGTTTCCTGATGGACGTAAAACGAATATACATTTCTTCGACCACTCGAGAGGTCGCTGTAGAAGTTCCTGCCACAGCTAACATGTCAGGACCAGAAAGCGACTATAACAGGACTATAAGCGATATGTGATGGATGAAATGAGAAAAAGATACAGCGGCAAGGTGAGTGTGGTTCCCGCCGTAGAGCCATGATTGCAAAAATTGAATACATTCAGGCTTAGAAGCGGGAATTAGATAAGCAACTCTCTTGCATTGAAACGAATCTTCACAAGGAAGATGAGCTTAAAAGCGAGCTAGTAGCTCATATTGTAAAGTACCAACCTCAGATGCGACGATGGAAGGATATGATCCCCGGCTTACCAACTGATTTGTGAATATATTTATATACGTAGTACATGTTAATTTTAAGATATATTTAAGAAAAACATGAAATGATTTTGCAGGGTGATTTTAAGGTTGTAATTTTTTTTATAATGAAATGAAATAAAAAATAAACAAGGAATTGACAGGAGTGCATATATACTTTAGCTGTTGCAAGAAGAATAATGCGTGGTTGGGGCAGTGTTTATTCCTTCAATCTAGTCACGTTCTAGCCATATTCATCTGTAATATGAGTTAGCTACAATATTTTTTTCAACTGATTACCCATTTCTACACTTATAGATGATAAAAAACTAGGTTAGTTCAATGCAAATTCCGATGTGAATCATGAAAGATGATAACAAAAATGTTTGAGCCTTGCATTATCATAGCGGTTTCCTCTATGATATCTCTTCACATTCATCGAATGATTGTGAGATATATTCGAAATCATCTTACTAATGAAAGGTTGGGTATTCACCCTCTCCGTTCTTTCTTTCCACTTCCGCCTTCCCTATCATACATTTGTCAATCGCGTGATCTGCCGTTTCCGGTTTCCCATACCCACACGGACAAGGAATCTCCGGTCCCAGGTTGAATCGCGCCAGGTATCCTGGAAAATTCCCATGTCCCGTGAAAAGCTGGATCGCCTTTCGCGACAGATCCAACGACTCGTTCTCGACCATTCTACAGAATCTATAGAACAGTCGCCCTGTCTCACCTCTCTCTCATTTCCTTTGCCATTCCCTCATGATATTCTCCTTCACGCCCTCTCTTCCATTTTACTATATAATTGTCTCACCTGTGCTGAGACCTGATTCATGTCCATACGGACCTCTTCATGAGCCTTCTCATTTCCCAAATTGTCGTCTACGTATCCCCTCCTCCATATAATTTGGGTACGTACTCCCCTTTCTCTCCTTTCCTCTCATCTTCTGTATCCTCAAAATCCTTTTATTCACCTCTCTTTCCGCTTTTTCTCGTTCTACCGCCATTGCAGAGTCACTATCTTCAAGTTCTCCTCCATACTCCACATGCCGTTCTATCGCTATTGACTCTGCTTCATTCACATTACTTTGCCAGGTGATCCTTCCATTCCCTGTGGTCCATTCACCCCCCCTCCTTTTATACGCCCATCCTATCAACCCAACTTTCACCCCAGTTACTAGAGAAAGTGGCCGGACTTTCACAGTCATTCTCTACAATCTACCCCTTCTCCGTCACCCATTCAAGTACATCTACCCCCCTCTCATCAGTCGTATTTCCACCCCATGCTACATTTTTCGCATTCACATCTCCAACTAATATATTTCTTTCCTCCCATTCGTCAAAGATTCTTCTTATTGCATCCAGTCTAACATTCTTCTTACCACCTGGCTCGTCATACACATTCATGATTCTAACATTACCCCTTTCATTTCCGACAACAACGCCTATCGCATTCATACTTCTAGCATTCCTGAGGGCGAGGCTATCGACGGTGGATCATACCCAGGTCCTTACCTTAGTACTTTCCCTACCATCGTGCTTTACCCACCCTTCCCTTGCTGGCTCTCTAATTCAGGGTTCCTGAATACACACCACCGCGGCTGTCTTCTGCAGTAGTGTGGTGGCTTCCCTCCCTTTCCCCACATTAATCTGTAGGACCTTGAACGTAATTTGTACACTTTCTCTGCATTTCCACCCTCCTCACTAATACTGGGCACTTCGGGTCTAGTGCCGAGTGCCTCCTTTCACTCGCTACTACCCCGACTCTTTTGCAGTTTACGCAGCTGAGTCCTCTATTACCCCTACACTCTCGCCCTTCATGCTGCTCTGCACACTTGTTGCATGCAGGTTCCTGACTACATGCCTTGGTGGTGTGCCCAAAGTGGCAGCACTTAAAGCACACCGCCACACTGCTGTTCTCTTCCACATATACGTCTACTAGATCCAGGTTCAGCAATCCCAGGGACATCATTCTCCGGAAGAGCTTCGCGTTCAGTTCCAGGATCACATTCTCTCTCCATTCGTTCCTACAGTTTCTCACCACCATACTCGCTACGTCCGTTTCCGTTAGGTCTCCACCCAGCTCGGGGTTCTGTCCTAACAGAAGTCCGATCAGCTCCTCATCCCCATATCCCTTCTCAACCCCCGTGAGTAGGACGTGGGGATTTGGCTTCTGACCATACTTTACCTTAATTCTACTTTCATCCCGGAGTATGTCCTCAATCTTTTTTTGGCCTTCCTCCGTTTTACCTTGAATTACAACCACCCCCGTTCGGTTCCGACTGACGGCTTCCAAATACGAGAGACACCCCTCCTGTCTAAGCCTTTCGCTCACGATTAGTGCGGTCGGTATGTTCTCCTCCTGGTTTGCCATTATTACGATCTCATCCTCCAGAGGGGGTGGTGTTTTCCACCCTGTCCTCTCTTGCCTTGGTCTCTATAATACTCTGGATATGTTTTCCTACCTCTGTTCTTTCTTCTAAGTTTCTTTCCATTCCGTACCTCTCGGTAGCCATCATCTGTTTCCGCACCCGCTGCCTCCGTATCAGCATCAGCATCAGTATCCATCTCACTAGTTGTTGCTAGTTCTGAGTATTCCGTTACTGTCCCCCGTGATCTTCCAGTAATCGTTTTGTCCCTCATGTCCTTCTTAGGTTCCCGTTTCTTACCTGTTGCATTGATCTGCCTATCATATTTTTCATGATGCACCACTCTTCACCCATGCCATTCATCCATCCTACTAAACCCTCTAGCCTAATAATCAAGGCTGTAACACTTTCTGTTTCTTTCTCCATCATTCTTACTTTCCTCTCTAGCTCCCTTATCCTTTCCTCAAGCACTCCCTCTTTCGTTTCCAGTGACTTGAGCTTGTTACCAAGCTTCCCGCTAACCCTAATAATCTGCTGCAAGCTGCCGCTTACAGCGTTCTGCTCCTCTCTGTTAAATTGAATTTTACCCACAGAGAATCTGGTCGTGGCCTTCTGAATGGTCCCGACCATATCCCCAATCATGGCTGTCCACAAGTCTGCATCCGACTGTGCCATACCACCCCGTTTGAAAATATTCATAAATGAGTCATCTTTCATCCTTTCCTCTTTATTTCCCGACTCCTCATCACTGTCCCTCAGTGTCCTGTTCAAATCCTCCCGCAATTGCTCAATTCTCTCATTTGATCTGTCCAATATGTCTTTTACCGTTTCCTCCATGTTAGCCTTAGCTTCTTGGATAACATTTTCAATCAGTTTTTTCTCTTTTCTGGCGGTGTCCTATCCAGAGATTCTCGTGGTTTGAAAATCTCCATCTCCGCGTCCTTGTCTCCAAAACCCTTCCTTTTCTTAAAATATCTGTTGCGTTATCACAATGGATTTCCTCCGGTTTCTCCAATTATAATGTTATTTAAGTTCAATTTTGTCATTCAATAAATTGGCGAAGGTTCGCCTTCGCCAATTTGTTGTAAAAATAATTCAATGGTCCAAAAACCTTATTTAGTTTTTGTTCTACCAACTGATAAGTTTTATGTATCGAAGAAATAACACCGTTTTTCACTTTTTAAATGCATGCATTCAATACAAATACGAGCATTCCGTTTTTGTGTGTCTCTTTCACATGTTTTTAAAAAAACTATCAATTTCAAATACCTTATTTGTGTATCCTTTTTCACTATGCACATCTACTTTACTATACGAAAGAAAAACACTTCGGACTATAATTTGTATCTATCAATTTCCAAACACACATCCGTCCTCGTCAAAGGCTGAGAACGAAGTGACCCTTGGGACAGTTGAACCCTCAACAATAACCACAACAAAAATAACCGAAAATCCGGAACTACTGCCTCAAAAACTTGGCACACTCCAAAATATTATAGATCATTGGACCTTCATCAGAGTCTTTGACCTCCAGAACCTGATTCAAGAATTTCAATTGATAAAGGATATTACGAGTCATATGAACCCCGGTTTTCCAAAACATGGTCCTAATTCTAGCAAGGATATGAAAAACTACCTTCACATAATGGATCAGCAACTACAAGAAATCGAAGCTAAATTAACGGAATTGTTTCCCACACTAATATTGACTCGGATAAAACGAGGACTGATCAATGTTTTCGGTAGTTTCATAGTGATAACCGGCAACTTAGATGCGGAAGATGGGCAACGCTATGAAGATGCGATTCAAAAAATCCAAGGTCAACAAAATAAACAAAAAATATTACTAGATGAACAGATTTCTCTTACCACGAAAGCAATCGAAAAATTTAATTCCACAATACACACACTATCGATAAATCAACTAACAATCCAACTGAAACTAGAACAACTAGAAGGCGCAATCAAGAAACAAATAACATCCTACGCTTAAACGTATGAACGAATGAATATGAATGCAGTATTCACACAATTGATAGCTATCACCAATATGATCCTGAGGATACTGGAAGATCTAGAAACTGCCACTACCTTTGGCAAAATTGCGGTTCTACACCCATCCATTAAAGTAGCCGACGATTTTCTCGAAAAATTGCAAAATATCTCCCACCATTTGAATGAAGCTGTTCTTCCGTATATTCCAAACAGAGAAAACATAATTATTTCCGAAAAAATAACAACTATTAAAGCATACCAGAAATAAACAAAACTAGTATTCATTTTGGAAGTTCCAGTCTCCGAACCGAATGACTACCTATTATCACCTCTATTCTATCGAGACCAAACCAAATCTATACCAAATTATCGTTCCAGAAAACAAATACCTTTTTTTCAATGAGCATCACTATATATTTTCTAACGAACCATGTCAAGAAGCCATTCTAGGCGAGCCTTTGTGTTTCCTACCAGAGGCAAACCCAGCAGATGCACAATCTCTATGCGAAGTGCATCTCATCCAATTCACGCAAACATATGAAAATTGCCATCCAGAACCCATAAAACGTCGTGACAAGAAAATTCAGAAGATAAATTCCAACCAGTAGATCGCAATATTTCAAAATGAAACAACGGGCTCGTCAGACTGTAACAACGAAGAAGAAATGTCATCTTTCAAAGGGACTTTTGTGATCGAAATTCCAGAAACTTGTAAACTAAAAGTAGACATCACCATTCTACAAACCCACAAGAACCCTAATATCGAAACGACGAAACGAAAGTCTTAAAAGTACCTCATCTGGATATTCAAACTCGAAGAGAACCTATTGAAAAACATTGAAGAGACGCCTCTATTTCGACTCGAATCACTGAATCTTGACGACTTGAAGAGTATCCAAAATCAAATGGACCATGTAGGGGACAAATTTCAAGAGGAAGAACTCATCGTTTCGTCAGGTATTGGTTTATGGACAATATTCGTGTACATCGTTATGATCTGTCTTGCAACATACCTAATCTCAGTTCAACTAATGAAGAAACTTGGGCCGCCTAGAAGAACCAGACAGGATCCCGATACAGAAAATCGGTGCATACCTATTGAAGATCTTAGGATTAGAAATCAGGTTTGATAAATCAACCCTAATTTCTAAACAACGAGGGGAGGTGTTATGTATGGACAACCCATGTTACAGACATAGCCAAGGCCATTTCCCGGAGTGCATTTACATTAAGTATCTCACGCTGGATACCAGGAATTCAATAGACGCTGCAATTGTACCCAAGCTCACCAGATATTATAAATATGAGTTTTTCTTTGTTTCAGATTAGTTATAATTGTACCTTTAGTTTTTAAATTGCTAATAAAATATAATTGTAAATCAACTTTGAGTTTTTCGGAAAAAGTTTTATTTTTCAAAAATCAATTTCGGAAGCTCCCAAACTTAATTGTGAAAATCTATAATTGTTATCATGGATAGAGATATTATTATAATTACGTTTTTTTGATTACAATTACCAGTTAAATTTCCAATTTACTTTGTGACATAGAAGTTTCAGATAAATCAGAACCAGATAATATCTGTTTTTCCGTTAACCATCTGTCGCACCCCTAAGAAGTAGAAACCAAGGATTAACGAGGTCTTTTTTTAACTTTTAACGTGTGATTCCCAACATCAAAACTGAAACAATAAAATAGCAAGAGATAAAGTGAATTTTATTAAAATTCTAGCATGCAACATTGCATAACACTATTTACAAAATAGTTCTAGATTTAGTACAGTTGTGAACTTTGCGAGAGTACAGTATATACAAATTATTACAGTCTGTTCAATAGATTATTAAAAACTAATTCCTAAAGAATCCCTAGGTATTTTAAAATATTACATGCATCCTCTTACAATATTTGCTATAATATATAAACGTGATATTCTACTATTTCAAAGTTACTCAACTAATAACTCTTTCGTATAATTGAAACAAAATGGAACATTCAAAATGACATTCAACCTTAATAGCTAGTAATATGCCTTACTAAATTATAATTTCATTTATATGTATATATATAATTTACTCAGCTAATTTTCATAGAATTTATCACAATTTAAGCAGGTATACTATTTAACTAGATACATACAGATAATAAATTAAGTAACAACAATAACTTAATTGACTAGATAAACATTATATATGTGTCGTTAGTTGCGTTAACCTTTAGCAACAAAAATAATGGTAATGTCCATTGCACTTCTGTCATTTTCTAGAAAACAACTGAGCAGCTATAACTGACACTTCTTGGAAACAAAACCAGTGTAGAATTGGTTATGAGTTAAAAAATCTACCGTTAACTCGAATATGTTTACCAAAATGCGGTTCAGAATGTATCAATGATTTCTCACCAATAATCACAAGTAAATTTAAAAAACATAGAAGATTCCATAAGTGACATTTTTTTTTAATTTAATAAATTCACCATTTTCAAAGTAGGAAGTTGAAGTTTAGAAAAATTTCATATCGATTCAAAATGTAAACTCAACTTATATATATATATATATATATATATAATCGAGTCAACAATGATGTAGTTTTTATGTGAAAACAATCTGAATGGATTAAATTTTAACAACAATAACTCAATTATCAACAGACGTTGCTTAACAGTAAAATGAGATGTACACCCTTAATCCAATACAGGTTTGAAATGTTAGAGATTCGAAAGAAGATGGAATTTATGCGAAGCCCAGAGACATCGTGACATTCAAAACCTTTGGATACATTAGAACTACAGGACTGTAAAATAAGGATCCCAAAAATTTCAACATTAATAAAATAATTACACTGTTCATTATACTAGAAACCATTGCAAGAATAAATTGTGTCAATAAATTAGATAATTACCCACAAATAAAAACAATTTAATTCTTTCAACAATTCATAAGAAAATAGAAAAAGAATGGAGAAAAATACAACTAGTTCATGATTTGGTTAAGATCTAAGATTCTATTGAAGTATCTCCAAATATTCACGATTTTAGAAAATTATTCAACAACATCAATTGCGATTGGTCTAGTGAATACAACATACACGTTAATTTGTAAAACCATTACAATCTTAAATAATACGTTTTTCATATTACTTGAGTCAACTAGGGAGCAACAAATAAAGTTGAAAAAAGAATGACTTAATTATCTCACAACAGGTTTGTATCTGTGTAATTTTAAGGACACCCTACCCACAACAGTCTTTAATATGGCCCCAGCTTCTTCACCAGACACTTCTTCAATATTCTGTCCATTGACAGAAATTATCAAGTCACCTTTAACTATCCTACCGTCAAGATCGGCAGTTCCACCGTTAACCTGAAAGATAATTGATTTTTTTTAGAAAAGTCCAAATTTTTTGTGGTTGCACTAAAATAATTCAGAAGTAAAATGCATTTCATTTCACATATTTGATAAATGAACAGAACTGAAATTTGCTTTTATCAAAATTCATGAAATATTTTGTGAAAAAAGCTTTCTGACACATTGATTTGATGAACATATAGTTTGATATATTTTGGATTAAAATATATAATTTCCATATCGGAATCTGCAAAATACAGCGATTCTTAAACCATTGAAAAAATTTCTGAATAAATCTATCAAGAGTTATTTATCAATTTTTGGGAAAGAAAGTTTTTGGCTTTCTACTACTCTATCTTGATACAAAAAAGGATGGAGTAGTAGAAGGCCAAAAACTTTCTTTCCCAAAAATTAATCACTCCTAAAAATATAACCCCTTCAATTCAGTATTTATCAACTTCTACATTTAAAATCAACTAAAAATTTACATAAACCAAAAAGGTTATTGAATTTTTATTCACTTTATAATAAAAACAACAAAAATTAATTGGCGCTCCGGGAGACTTCATTGATTCCAGTGGGGCATTTGCTTTTTCAGCTGCAGGAAACCCCGGAAAAACCTGCAGCAATTTGTTTATGAACGACAAATACCTGAAAATCATTTCATTCATGACTGTCTCACGAGAATATTTCAGGAATGATATCCAAGCAGAACAAAAACTGAAGTTGGAAACGTCACATCTTGCATAATGGTAATAATGAGTTGCCAGCCACGGTGACAAACATGATATATGTTAAAAAAATTAAAGTACATTTAATAAAATATGTATCAGAAGAATAGTATTTTCGCATTTGACAACTCATCTTTGTACTTGATTATATAGTTCAAAAAACATTATAAATTTTAATTTTCCTATTATAAACAGCTAAAATATTTATTGAGACAGTTTAAAATGAAATGAAGTTATTAGTAAACGAAAAATGTGGAATACTTTCAAAGAAAAGAATAAAATAACTACAACAAAAAAAACTCTATAAAAATATGAATGGAATAGAAAACCCTTTAGAAACAACTACTCTTAAATGAACAAAAGGAAAAAGTCCTTCCAAAAGAATTACTTTAGAACATTGAATTATATAAAAATCACTATTTTCCATTCAGTTTGTACTCAAAATATTTGTTAAGGTATTGAAATAGATATTGTCATTTATATGAATACTATACAAAGTGATATATGGAAGAGTATCGCATTTCTGGTAACTGGGAAAAGAGCTTGTTTTGGATTTATTCTAAGCCCGAGATTCCAGTTTTACCTCATTATTGATCTTTACAGGTCTGTAACTTTCGATTCAGTTATGATCACAAGATTGATTTTCATTCATTTTATTCAATAAGAACTGTATTCTTTCAACAATAAACCATATTCCAATTCTGATCACCCAAATTATAATTTGAAATTTTTTATATTTGCGAATCTGATTTTTTTTTGGGACTTTTATAATTGCAAATTTGCAGTTTTGGATGTTATGGATATCTATTATTAAGATAATTCACTTGTAGCAAAGGTTCAGTTGAATATAATATTATTGATAGAGAAAATTAGAAATTAAAGTATTATGTTTTCATGATTTTTTTGTACAGAATAGTTTTTGAGAATACTCACAATGTCAGCTATATATACTCCTTTACCAGACTTCCTAGCAAGTACACTTAGGCCTAATCCTTTCCCAGGTTTCTTAATGAGGTCAACCTCTACAGGTGTATATTCTATTGTGTTAGGTCGGTACACGATCATTTTCATCTGAAAAATAGAGAAACAAAATTAAGACGAATTGTTTAATTTCTGTTGATAGGAATCTTGAAATAAAAAAAAAACTCAATAGAAGAACTTGAAAACAAGTTATCTTAAATTTGTAAATTGAATAAGAGAGACAGACGTAAAGTGTATAATATAAATCATAACACACATGTTATGATTTTCGGGATTATTCATTATTATACAGAATATTACTTCAAACAAATTAATTCCTAAAAGTACCACCAAAGAAAAATACTCAGAAGACAAAAATTACATTGTGAACATGAGTACAAGATCGATTCATGAAGTAGACTGAATAACATCAATCAAAAACGCATTGACCAGTGATCAATAATCATGGAAAGGAGAAACGAACGTGACACTATTAATTATAGTGTCACTTGATTATGGTAAAATATTTTTATATTGATATCTTTATTTTATTACCATTCATGTGACACTGTGATCATTTTGAGGAATTTTGATATGCCAGTTTTAATTATTTATAAAATTTATTACTTTAATCTAGAGACGGTGTTGCTCATTTTAAGTGTCTGACATAGTACCTATAGCATATAGTATATATGGTTTGCCATACATGTATTTTGTATATAAAGTGGTCGAATAAATTACTCTTTGATACTATGAACCATATTTCACTACTTGCAAACATTTGTTACTACAGATAGAAGTCAATGATTTTTGAAATATCTTCTCAGTAATCATGTTATCAATATTATATTTCATCAGAACTAAATGTTCATATACTTGACCTCTTATTCACCATCTACACCTCTGATTTTTCTGATGCATTGAATATGCTGATGACATCAATCTATACTTTTCCGCAAGAATCGATGAATATTTATCTGCTCAACATCCTTCGAATAATGGTGTGAAGTCAGTGTTTTAACATCGACCCAAATAAATCATCAGCAATAATTTTTGGTGATGAGAGAGACTGGAATAGGACCATGGACAATATGTGAATAATCACAGATTGAAATACAGTAAAAAAATAAAATGCTTAAGAGTTAATCTTTCGGTTGCAATTTGAGATTCATTAGCCATATTAATTCACCGATTCCCAAATCAGACATTACCTTGATATAGTAACTTAAAACAGTTCAGAATACCTGTTTTCGATTAATCTTCTTGTTCAAACTAAATGTGTAAACAACTGTTGGCTGAAATTATTAAATCAAAGGAGGCATGTCCAGATTACCTCTACTCCAAAATTATCAACGAGAAATTTGACTTTCTGCTCAAGCATGTAAGTTAATGTAAAACCTATATTAGGTCTTGGTTTCAACTAATATTCTTCATCACTTTCTTCACATGTGACAGAAGTCGGTTAGGTTAGCGTGAGTGGTTCGAGCCCTATGGACGGATCATTGATATCACTGTCTAACCCTTGCTTGGAATCATATGTTGAAAGGTAAGACCGCGTTAATCCTTAGCTCGCACACGTTTTAACTTCTGATTCATAGGTTAACAAAAAATATATTTTAACAGAAACAAATTCAACACCAATGTATAAAGAAATAATCTTGGTTGACTGATAGACCACCATAAACTAAACTTTGTCAAGATGAAAATAAAGGCCGTTTATCATTATTGTTATATGCAGGGGAATGCTTTAGAAACTTTGCTTTGTTTATTTCAACATTTTACAGAGTGTCTACGGACCAAACAGTAATAAAAATCGAAATATAGCTGTTGCTGCCACACAAATGGCAACCTAAGAAGTTTTAACTTGTGATTGAGAGCTGAAGATGAACAAGATCTTAACTTTCAATGTGCGAATCTTAGCACGGGAAGCCAATGTACTCAACTATTGAATATGATGAAAGGTCGTTTGCTCTAGGACTATGGAAGTCCTGAATGAGTTGTAAAGTGTGTAGAATGAGTTGTAAAGTGTGTAAAATGAATTGAAACTTTGGAAAATTATAACATGGACCTGGAGGAAAAACATTCATACAACAGAAAAACTGCTTCAAAAGAAAAGGAATTGGCTGATAATCGGATGCATAACTAAGATTCCATTTGCATTAATGTAATAGACCTGTAACAAGAGATAAACAAGATCATTGAAAGCAGGAGATACAAAATAAAAGATCCAACAAATAATTTTACTTGATTGTTTTTTTGCCACAAAAAACAAAGGAAAATGGAAAAAGTTAGCGGGATTGTAGAAGTTCAACTAAAAACTAATTTAATAGAGAAAAAGGAGAATCTGAATTAACGAATAAAAAATATTCCAGACCTCAGATTAAAAGCAAACATAACTGTCAACGAACAAGTAATTTTTTTGAAGAGTATTACAAGATGAACCACTCATTTCATTCATAACATTACGGCGTTATGTCACGGAATAGACGAGATAAAATCTTTGGGGTACGCTGTGATTCTCAGTTATCAACCGGGGGTGATCAGACTCAATAACTACATACTGACTATAGCTATGGAGATGAATAGTTACTCATAAATCAAATCATCTAAAAGGAACGAGGTAAGACCTCGTTAATCCTTAGCTCGCACAAGTTTCGACTTCTGAGGGTTGTTGTTCGTAGGGGTGCGACAGCTGGTTAACGG
>WOGP01002930.1:0-15903 GCA_015342065.1 Leptinotarsa undecemlineata | reverse complement strand
TTTGTATTGGCTTCTGACGATTGTGGAAACGGACTACCTCTGTTTTTTCCGTATTGAAAAATAAATAACGTTCATTGAAAAAATTTGATATATTATTCATCACATCACTACAATTAGCATTCAGTAAATTAGTGTCAGGTGAAGACAATACCAAAGATAAATCATCTGTATAGGCAGAGTCATGACAACTTCTCAAAATGGAATCAATCTGATTAACGTACAAAATAAAAAATACGGGTCCCAAGACGGAACCTTGTGGGACACCCATATCAGCATCCAGACATTCGGATTTTTTTTTATATTTTGTATTATTAGAGTTCATTCGTATAGATACGTATTGTTTCCTGCCCACCAGAAATGATTCAATCCATTTTAGTGGGAGAACCCTCAAACCATATAGTTCTTACAGTTCCAATAGTTTTCCGTGGTTCACACAGTCGAATGCTCGGCCTAAATCGCAGAAGATTGCTGCTGGACATTCATCAGCAGCAATATGTTCGATTATTTGGTTGAAAAAAGATAATATGTTGATTTGATGATGTTGATTTTCCGCCCTGGAATCCATGTTGTTTATCAAATAAAATCTTATGCTTCCCAATGAAACTCCAAAGACGGTGGAGAAAGGCATATTCAAATAACTTTGAAAATACAGACGGAATACTTATCGGTCTGTAATTTTCTAATAATTGAGAATCATTTTTCTTGTGAATCGGTATGACCTTTCCAATTTTAATAGTAATTTGGAAATGAACTTGTTTGAAAAGATAAATTCACCAAATGAGTTAGGGGAGCAATAATATCCTCAAGGACATCCCTCAAAATAAATACTGGGATTTCATCTGATCCAGCAGAATTTTTATTTTTTATTCTTCTCATTAAAAGTAAAAGAAGTTCTTTTTCGGAAAACGGTTGCAAGAACATACTCACCTTATTGAGCGTAACAACGATACGCTTGGGATGACTAATTTTAGGAATATTTTTCGTTAGATTAATAGGAGTTTTGATGAAGAATTGGTTGAAAAGAGAAGATATTTCAGATATATCTTCTTAGCATCATTGTATATATCTATTAAATCAGGATATGTTTTTTTCAGTATAAAAAGTTCCTTCAAGTTGGAACTTGAATGAATTACATATTCATCAACCCATTTTTTGCATTTATTTTTATGGTAATAAGTGCGATTGGGAAAACATACATCAAAATGATATCAAAACAATCGATAAAAATAAAGAAAAGCTTCATTCATATCTTATATATTCTGAAATGTGTTCCAATTCTCTTTTTTTACTGCATTATGAAATTCATGTATACTTTTCTTATCAAAACTTCTCTTAATCTCAGTTTTCGTAGGAGCATTCATTTTAGAGAATAAATCCATTTCAAGAAACACGGTTTTATGATCGGATATTTCATTATCGAAAACACAGCATAACCCTTTGTTATCAAAATTTATAAAAATTTGATCTATTGTTGTAGATGTCACCCTAGTCGGCCACCTCACCATCGGACGAAAATCAAAACATGACAGTATTTCACATAACGAATTAAATAATATATTCTTGTGCATGTGCATGGTTTATAAAGATAATACAACACGTCATAAATATTCTTGAGAAAGATTCGAACGTCTCCACAGGGAGATCTGTAGCAATTCAAAATAATAAATTGGGGAAAAGTTGCGCATTTACTTGACTAACAATATGCCGTTGAGAAAGTTCTGGAATTCCGAGTATATCCGGAGATATCCAGAAAAAACAGAAATTTCGGAAAATGGTTTTTATTTTTTTCTGGCTCTATTTTTCGAAGGATTTGAATATAAATTGCACTTCCACACTGCCACTATTTCTCTGCTAAATAATGGTGTTTTCAGAATTGCTATCCGACGTTTCGTCTTCCGGCCACCATCATCAACTTTATTTTTTCTTAAGGGCGCTACATTGAATTCATTTTATTTTGAATAGAACCAGATTTTACCATTTCAATGTTATATCATAAATTATCTTTCTTTTTCGAAAAATTGGAGATATTGGACAGATGATAGCACTTTTACGAATTGTGGGATATTCAACTGAAATAACGAACAAATTTGAAGCATAAACAATCTCAGGCAGTTCCGAGAAATTGGACCTTAAGTGCGATTTAGTATTAACGTGTGGAAAGGAATTTACGAAAATACCATTTTGGGTCCTTATTCATTTGACAGAATTCTGAATGGAGAAACCTATCACCAGTTTTTAATGTCGATTTTCGAAGACTATTTGGATGATCTATCTTTGGCTAACTATAACAACATCTGGTTTCAATATGATGGTGCTCCACCGCACACTACCAGACGAGTATGTAATTACTTGACTAAAAGGTTTGGTGATAAATGGATAGGGAATAATGGACCGGTGAGGTGGCCAGCACGGTCTCCAGACTCAAGTGTTATGGAAACTTTTTTATGGGGTGCACTGAAAAATAGAGTTTACGGTCAGTGGGAATATCAAAATATAAAGGACCTTTAACACAGCATTGTTAGAGTGTTCGGAAGATTGAAGAGGGGGAAAATTAATCGTGCAGTGAATAATATTCGTAGAAGGTCACAGGTGTGTTAACATGAACACGGCCAGCATTTTGAGCATTTGTTGAGAATTAATTTTGTCTATAAACTTCAGTTAATTATTGTTATTAGTCAAATTTCTATTTTCATCGAAAAGAACACAATTTCTAATTTACTCCACTCTCCGTACTTTTTCCTTTGTTAGATTGAAGAGGTGGGAAATTAATCGTGCATTTCAGTTAATTATTGTTATTTGTTCAAAGTTCTATTTTCATTGAAGAGAATACAATGTTTAATTAACTGTTCATTTATCAAATTTTGATTGTTGATTCTGTCTCCGTATTTTTTCATTGGCTTTTCAAACGAAGCAAACTCGGTGAGGGTTTGTTCCAATAATTTGAACATAGTTCGCTGTAGTTGTCGTCTTTCGGGATACAAGTTTGAATACATTTCTGATGTCCTAACACTGTTTCTATCGTATTTATAATGAATTTGTATCATATCTCTTTTTTCTTCAGTCGTGACAGCCATTTTTCGCCAAAAATTCAATAACTTGTATGTTTAGAAAAAGATTGAGAAGATGAAATATGGTACTTTTCAAAACAGAAAGAGTTCAATGTAGCGCCCGTAAGAAAAAATAGTTGATGATGATGGCCGGAAGACGAAACGTCAGATAGGAAATCTAAAAACACCCTTATGTAAAAGGAAAAAAGTGGCAATCTGGAAGTGCAATTTATTTTCGAATCTTTCGAATGAACAAGACCAGAAAAAAATAAAAATTCTGAAATTTCAATCTTTTTCCGGATATCTCCGGATATACTCGGAATTTCAGAACTTCCGCAGCGGCATATTGTTAGTCAGGTAAATGCACAAGTTTCCCCTAATTTAACCATCTTCATAGTTTCCGAGATCCCAATGGTGAGGATCCAATTTGAAACACCCTGTATATAGTAGTTTATGGCCTCAATAAGAGTGACAGGATATTCTTTATGTCAGTGTACCTTTCTGCCCTAATCATTTTTTTCTTGTTTCAACCCACTTTTTTGTCAGTGCTTCTATTACGGCTCAGAACATACAACTTTCACATCGCAGTAAATATCTCTACTTTCTATTATTATATACCAATATATTTATCTATAACGGCACCAAACTACTTCATTTTCTGCATTTTCTATTATATTTTGTCTTTCAATATATTTTTTTCTCACACTATACAATAACTTTCGTTATATTAGTGTATGGCTTCAAACCACATAGATCTATATTGATGTATACAATATTCTTTTCTCAATCGTAATCGTCACTGAAGTCTTTTATCACAAGCTTCTGAAGGGAGCTCAATTGGCACACAATTTAAAATGTTATTAATTTCAGGTGTATTCAAATCAGATCCCGAACCTTCTGTATATGTAGACATACAAAATATAGCCGAATTGAGGCAGTATGAACTCAAGAAAGAATCTGGTTTGATTCTGGGTGCTAATATGTCGCTAGCAGCGGCAATGAAACTTTTCGATGAATTATCAGTGACAAATACGAAATTCGCATATTTGAAGAAAGTTTCTCAACATTTTGATTGGATAGCAAATACACCTGTTCGAAATGTAAGTTTCAAAAATTTTCTTTTGGCTAGCCTAGTGACATTTGAATTTTTTAGCTCGCTACCTTGGCTGGAAATCTAATGGTGAAGTACTATCATCACGAACTTTCATCGGATATATTTTTGATTTTGGAAACTCTTCGAGCTAGTTTGACAATAGGTATATTGAAATAATTCATAAATTCCATATCAACAATGGTTCTTGAGGAAAAGCATTCGGAGTGGTTCAAAGTCAAGGCAAATCTCTATTGTTTCGTTATGATTAGAAGAAGTTATAAACTTTGATGAAATAAATTGCTTTCAAGTCCAGCATTGATATTTCAACTGAGTAATTAGTTGATTTCAATCAATAATTTGGAAGTCAATTCCTGATGATTATGCCATTCCGTAAAATAGTTTGATGTTTTATCCTATACCATTAGTTAAGTATTGAAAAATTGCCTATCTTATTTTTTCAATACTACTCATCGCACCACTATCACCAGAGTCAACTTTTTTAAATCAAAAATGAATGATTCACTTCCCAATTCCCTAACTTCCTTCACAATTGTCACTTTCCTAATTCTTTAAAATATTTAAAGAGTCTACAAATCTATTACAAATTGTCCTCTATTCCACCTGATTTCTGTTTTATATATTCAAGATTCCAAAATGCTATAGAAAAGTTTGAAATACTTGACAAGTTTTGGAACACATGCTGATAGATATTTTTAAGAAATTGTGGATATGATCTACTTAGAAGTCAGATTTGAAAGAATTTTATCAAAACTACAGAGATAATATTGAGTTTGGGTTTTTTTTTTAACAAACTTTATTGCTTGATTCATTATTTGATATTAATTTTTCCAGTTGATACGAGTAACAAGGAAACAGTTGTTGGTCCTTCCGAATTTTTGGCAATCAATATGGATTACAAAGTGATAAAGAAAATAACTTTACCGCCTCTGAATGAAACTTATCATTATGATAGCTTCAAGGTAAGTTCCCAAATCTAAACAACTTTTTTGTTATTTTTAAAAACTAAAATTGTGTAGTTGATGGTGAATACCGAATCAGTTCTTTATATCAGTATAATTCCTGGGGTCAAGTAAAGGTGGAATCTGTGAAAAATAAAGAAGGGAACTGAAACCTTTCATGAGAATAACTGTTTTCCCAATAATTCATCATTTACTCCAAAGCCATTGAGCTTCTTTATTCATGAAAAAATATAGTATAATATGCATATTTTTTGAGAATGAGATTCTACGTGTTAGAAAACTGCAAATTGTTTTGCAAGCTCTCATTTAACTTGCGTTGTACATCCGCCTACATTTTTGTAGACTTTTCGCCCCGAAATGTCATCCTTGGCGTGTGTCATCCTTGAAAATGACTCGTGGCTCTTCTTGAGTTACCCAATATACGACCTTCTGTCCGTTCGAGACAGACATGAACTTCTGGAACGTCATTTCATCCTCTGGTGATCTGAGGGCGCGAACATGGTCGTGATTTCCAGCATAAGGAGCCAGTCTATTAAAATGGGGGACCCTAGGCTTGTCCCGAAGTGGCTTATGCATTCGGTGGACGAGGTAATTTATCTTTTTCATGATTTTGTAAGGACCTTCCTACAAGTTCCGCAACTTCGGTGATAAACCACGGCGTCATTAAGGGTTGTTCAGCCAAACTAGGTCACCGGTTTCGAATCCTCCAGCATTTGCCTTGATGTCATAGGCCTTCTCAATCCTATCGCTGGCACTACGGATGTTCAGACCGGACTTGTCCATTCTCTGCCGATGCTTGCTGACATGGTCTTCCCCGCAGTGACTTGTTCTGGTGGCGTCCCAAATTTCAGATCGCAAGGAAGCCGCAGAATTTTCTAAAAATATGGAATTTCATATATACTTAGCGGTTCGATTATATTATAACAACAGACAAAATGAAATTTGAACACAATTTCAATCACAAAGGTATTCTTCATTCTCTTCTTTCCGTGATAACAATAACAAACTTGATTGATTGAGTATTTTAATTTGTAATGTAATTAATTGATGTAATGTACTGTATTAATTAAAAGTTTATTTTTTTAATTTTACATCTTGTTGAGAAAAACTTACTCAAAAAACATAATTATCACTATTTATTAATTTTACTTATAGTCCAGAAATGAAAGTTAGTTAGATATTATTCTATTGAAAAAGTGTTTGAGTACGGCTTTTATTTATACCCTATTCATTTCCCAATATTTACACAATTTATACCTCTTTAGAAAACCAGGTTTTCAATTTTTTCTTATCTTGTATAGTTTTGTTCAACTGGAATAAAATATTGGAGAAATGTGAACTTATAAATAAATAAGTCAAGTTTTCATTGTAGTCCTCAATTTGAAAGTATGGTTTCAACGTTTTACTACAGTTCATATTGGAACTTCCATATGAGAATGAAATGTTCTTTTTGAATTTTATAGAAATATTTTATATTTGTTTGTTCATTTGTTCGTTTAATTTTAATTTCTAGATAATGCCAAGGGCTCAGAATGCTTCAGCATTGGTGAGTGCAGGATTTTTATTTCAAATGACCAAAAAGCTTGAAGTGGCTAGTGCTATTATTGTCTATGGTGGAATAAATACAGAGTTCGTACATGCAACAAAAACAGAAATTTATCTAAAGGGCAAAATGTTATTTGATAATGCCATTCTTCAATCCGCCTTCGCAACTTTGGACGGAGAGATTATACCCAGCTACTCCCCAGCAAGTTCACAACCTAGCTTCCGAAAAAAATTGGCGATAGCACTCTTCTATAAGGTGAGTGCTTTATTAGTGACATATCGTAGTACCCAACTAAAATATTCTCGACAATGCGATATTGTTACTTCCATTAGAAAGTAGTAGCAACTTTGATTTTTCAAATAGTTCACCCTGTATTTAATATTATTTTTGGAATGTACAACAATTACTATACACTCGACAACTTTTCTTGATATTCTTCTATACCTATCTGTTAGCGTTTTCTAAATATGAATTATTTTCATTTTTTTTCTTCGGAAATCATGACCTCTAAAAATGCTGATTTCTTTGAAGAAATACTATGGAAACGACATTTGGTTTGGAGTTAGAAGGCTTCTCACACGTTATCTCCGTTACTCCTATACAAGGTGGTATAAATACAGTTTTATCGTTTGCTTTTAAGTTTACTATTTCAAATAGAACACACTGTGTATTATTACAAATTCAGAAAGCTGTTGAAATTTTCTTCCTTTCTATGCATACATGATTATACCTACTCAGTCAAGTTTCGTACTTATGAGCATTTATTTATGAAAATATTCCTTCAGAATGATATTTTTATTCGATACTTTATAAGTAGGCCTTGATTCCTATTAGACAGTATCTAACGTTTTGACATTCTCCTAATAATATGGACATTTCCATATTATCGATAAGAAGTACTGAAGAAGATTTGGGTATGAAATATTCATCGGTTCAAAGAATCTTGCCAGAGATTTGAATTTTGTGAAATGTTGTCGATACGCATTGAAGAAGATCTAATTTTCTAAATAAAATTATTTGGACGGATGAATCTAAATTTTCGAGAGAAGTAAGTTTCAATAGAAAACATTTTTATTATTGGTTCAGTGAAAAATCATCGTCACAAAAGAAGCCGGATTTCAAGAAAAACTCAATTTCATTGTCTTCTGCATGTTAATTGACAACAAATTGAGGTACCTGATATATGAGGAATCATTAGCATCCAGAAGCTACCGGCATATTTTGGAGAATACTATAGAGAGCTTCGTCGATAATATGAATATCTCACATGGTACAGGAGAACTGAACGCAGAACTGGACAGACTTTTTGAATATCGGTGGATAAGACGCTTAGAACCATGGAATTGGCCAGCGAGATTACCTGATCTTAATCCATTAGATTTTTATCTGTGAGGAATGTTAAAAAAAAAGATACAGAACATCCATGCTTTTGAAAGATGAATTATTAAAAAGGATTACCGAAATATTTGAAGATATGTATCCCAATGAAATCAGATCTGCCACGACGAAATCATCGTCACCCGCATTTGAAGTTCTTGGAAGTGAACGGCTAGCGATTCGAACATATTTTGATATATTCCACATGACTGTTTTACTTTTTCATCTCTATTCATTTTAATATTTCTACTTTCGAATTTTTTTGTGTGTTTTTTTAATTCACCCAAACATATTGAAATTGTACTAAACTTCTTGAGGTTCATCATCAATAGATTTGGAAACCTTTCGTTGAACTTTCTACATGTTCTGTTGATAACTATATCACACTGTCATTCATTAGAACGTTGTTTGAATAGTTTTTCCATCGTTTTGGGTGTATTTGAAACTTCTGAAATGATGAAAATGTCCATATTATTAATATAATGTCACAACGTTACTGTCAAATTGTAATCATGGCCTGCTCACAAAATATAGTATGAAAATTTCATTTTGAAGGGATATTTTTATAAATGAATGCTCAAGTCTGAAACTTGACTAGGTAGGTATACGCATGTATGCATAAAAAGAGGGCAAATATCAGCAGCATTCTGCTATTCTATTTGAAAAAATAAAGTTTGCCACTTTTTCAAGCAAACGAAAAAACTATATTTTTTTACCACCCTGTATTGATGTAACGGAGATTACGCTGAAGTGTGGAAAGCCTCCATGTATCACCTAACTGCAAACCAAATTTTGGAACCACACCTATCTATTTCTAAACTCAAAGATATCAGTATTTGTTGAGGTCATGATTTCAGAAGAAAAGAATTGAAATTAATTCATAATTCGAAAACGGCAACAGATAGGAATAGGAAAATATCAAGAAAAGTTGTCGGGTAATTGTAGAATCAAAAAATATAATTATATACAGGGTGTTCCATTTGAATAAATTAATAAAAAAACCTAAAAAAAGCAAAGATGAAAATTACATTAAACCTATTCGTTTTCCAATTAGTTTATAAAATTTCATTGTGAATAATACGATTCAAAGAAGAATAGAGAATTGAAACTTTCTATGATTTTCACCACTTTTATTTGTAACTAAAGTTACTGCAGTTTCGTCCTATAAGGACATTTTCAAACTTAGCAGCAGTTTAATGTATTAGTTTAAAAATGTCCTTATAGGACGAAACTGTAGTAACGTTAGTTACAAATAAAAGTGGATAAAAACACAGAAAGTTTCAATTCTCTTTTCTTCATTATGATTTCCTACCACGTAGACGGAAACATCCATCAATTCATTAATAAAATTCAAATTTAATTGAATAATAAGATTCAGCCTCAGTGCTGCACGATGTTAATTTGAGTAATATTCTCCTTTAAAATTTTTACTATCAACTTAGAACGTCATTAGCCTTTTCAATATTAAAATCAATCAGATTAAGTTATTTAACTTACTAGTTGATCTACACAGGTAGATCTTTGAGATTCAAGTACTTATATTAAAAAAATCTGTTAAAATATGTTTTCCGTTAATCAGCGTAGTTTGTTTACTTAGTTTGAATTAAGTTTTTTCTTTAATTGAAACCAATTAGATCAAGTTACTAGTTCATCTACACAGGTAGATCTACGAGATTTGAGCACTCGTATTACTTAGTTTGAACATGGTTTTTTTATTATAATCAATCAGATCAAGTTACTTAAGTTATTAGTTGATCTACACAGGTGAATTTCGCGACAAGCTTTTATATCATATACATTTTGTAATGACGTTATAAGTTGATAGTAATCATTTTAAAGGAAAATATTACTTAAATTTACATCGTGCAGCACTGAGGCTAAATCTTATTATTTCATTAAATTTGAATCATACTATTCACAATTAAATTGTGTAAAGTAATTGGAAAATGAATAGGTTTATTGTAATTTAAATTTTATTTTCATATTTTAAGGGTGTAAATAATAGCTTTTTTTAATTTCTTTGTATGATAGTGTATTTTATATTTTTGTAATACGCCCGTCTCACCAAATTACACAAATCATGGTATGCCTCTTATGCCTTTTACTAATATTGACCGTTGAGGAGTTCTCTGGTTTGAAGCCAACCCAGGATGTGGCAGCAATTTCATGGTAGACCCACCAACCGTCTATCATATCCGAATGGGTATGTAAAATTTCAAGTCCCTGCTATTGACCGTTGATGAGTTCTCTGGTTTGGAGCCAACCCTGAAGGTGGACTCACTAACTGTCATTCATACCCCAATGGGTGTGTAAAATCTGATGTCCCTGCTGTTTAACCGTTGAGATGTTTTCTCGTCTGGAGCCAATCCTGACAGCAGCATACGTCATGCTTATCATAAACATGCATTGTCATCGGGACTGGACTAGTATGTGAAATTTCACCTCAATTGAACAACGGGAAGTGGGTCAAATAAACTACTCAAAATGTATATAGAGACATGTCCTTAAAATGCAATAAGTAAAAACATATATATAATTTTGTCAAACATTTATATTTATAAAATAGTTCATAGGTGCCTTTATTAAATTTAACTTACATTGTTTCCAAAATGCTGTTTGGTAACACGATTAAAAAGAAATACAAATGAGTGTCAAAAACAAATAAAATTTATTTCAGAAAAAAATTAAGAAAAATGTACACTAATAGTAAGTACGTCCAACCCTGTCTCTAAGAAGTTCGGTACAACGACGAGGCATACTTTCTACCAAATTTCCAATTATTTGTTGTGGTAACTGCTCGTAAATCGTCAAAAGAGCATCTGCAACTTGGTTCAGATTTTGGGAGGGTTGATGATCCTTCAAACGTCTTTCCAGTTCATCCCAGAGCTGCTCATGTCATTCGTATTGTGCTCCTGTAGGAAATTTCTCACGACCCTGGCTACGTGTGGCCTGGCATTATCTTGTTGTAAAATGAATCCAGCGCCCATATTTTGGGCAAACGGGACGACATGAGGTTCCGATACCTCCTCTATATAACGGACAGCCGTTAAAGTTCCTTCTCGAAATACCACAAGGTCTGTGTGTCCTGTCAAAGTTATAATAATCCATACTATTATCGATTCACCTCCAAATGGAACAATTTCTTGCACACAGTCATCCAAATAGCGTTCACCGGGACGTCTCCATATCCGAACACGTCCGTCATTGTTGAATAACATGATTTTTTTTTCATCTGTAAACATTGGTCCACTGCTCTGAATTCCAATTACGATGCTCTTGACAAAAGTTTCTACGATTTCCTCGATGAGCTGAAGTCAATCTAGGAGCTTAATCAGGTCGTCTTGCATAGAGTTGTACTTTGTGAAGTCGGTTTCGTATTGTTGGGTTCGAAATTCGCGTTCCCATAGCTTCTATAAGGCAATTTTGCAGTGTTCTAGCAGAATCAGTGCGACCCCTAATTGCCCAAAGTCGTAACAAACGATCTCTGCACGTTGTTGCCCTTTGTCGATTGGGATAAGGGGTTATTTTTACTATACTGTAAAGATGGAAGCGATTTCAAACTCTGGAAACCGCAGAATGACTCACATTGAGCATTTGGGCTACACGACGCCTTGAATACCATACTTCGATCAATGCCACTGCTCTAGCAATTCGGAATTCATATAGTTACACCCAACGTATCCTTCTTCTACCGAATACATGTCCATTCATTGTTTAAATTTTGAAATTCAATACCTATCATGAACTGAAGTAAAGTAAAACTTAATACAGAATTTTTCATATTGATGATTTTGTAGCTATAAGTACAAAAAGAAGTAAAAAATGTAAAAAAGTAAACAAACAATTTTTTTACTTATTGGATTTCAAGGATGTGTCTCTATTCATTTTGAAAAGTTTATTTGTTAATAAAAAATGCTACTATTTTCGGAATATATGGAGCCGTTTTCTTTGCATTGTTGAGAAAACATTGACTATTTTGTAAATTCGTTTCTTTCTGAAATATTCAAATAATAAATGCATTGACAACCCACTTGGTATAAACACGTTTGGGAAAACTCGCTCCACTATTGCTGAGTTTCTGTACCTCACGGAACCCGGGAAATGTACAAGTCACTGATTCAGAAGGTCTTTCGCTTCTTTGCTAGCAGAATCTGGAGCAGATATAACAGAAGTACGGAGGATGGAAGTCTATAACAGTAGCTGCGGGTTACATCGATCAATCTATTTCTTTTGAAAAAGCTATTGCTGAAAGAATAATCAAAACAGCTAACTTCAGCTTCACAGCATTGAATCTTCACTTCAAGAGTTAAATATTTATGCCCATGAAATTGTCAACACAGGTAGTTCAAATATATTACAAGGCTATTCAACATCGCAAGGTTTTAATATCAGCACTTGTTTTGATTGTACTTGTCATATTGATGTTCGTAAATTATAATAATAATAATATAATTAATGTATATAATACATCTGTAACAAGATTCAATTGTATCTAAATCTATTGTTCGTAATGAAACTTCCTTGCAAATTGAATAATTATTAAATAAATTGATGGATGTAGCCGTTACTACGTGCTAGGAAATCATAATCGAGAAATAAAAATGTCTTTAAAAGTGGCAAAAAACAGAAATTTTCATTTCTCTTTTCATTATGAATAATTATGTTTTCTTTATCGATATTTGGTCTACAAAATCGTGTTGAAAATACACTAGTGTTAAAAATATTTCAACAGGTTACTTTTTGAACATCATCTTTTAATATCAATTGAAGGGGTTATATTTTCAGGAGCGATATTTTTTTGGGAAAGAAAGTTTTTGGCTTTCTACTACTCCATCTTGATACAAAAAAAGAGGATAAGGGAATCTTCCAAAGAAAAGAAGAAAGTAATCAATTTGCAAATAAGTAATTCTATACATGGATGTGTAGATCATGCAAAGAAGTAACTATCGGACACAAACTGAAAGAAAGTCCTCCTGAAACAGCTACTTTCATTTAATTACACGAAAGAAAAAATTCTTTCGAAAAAAATACTTCTATATGAACACTGATTTATACAGAAGATACTTTTCTCTACTCAGTTTGTATTTCAATCATTCGTTGTGGAATAAAAATCAGATATCATTCATATGAGTTCTACTTTGAATGAATGCTAACAAATTGCACTTCCATGGAACACTGCCATTCTCACTGGTATACATTTATGTTTCATCTTAAGACACTTGTCCCAAGGCTCGTCAGTACCAACTTGGATATCATTATAGAAAATACACACAATTCTTTCATGAATTACGATTTTTTATGTCACGGAATAAGCTTGATCTGCTTATGTCAGCGATGACATCGTAATGAAATTCATTCATCTATTTGATTTAATCCCAGCCAAGAGAAATTTGAATTGAAGAGTTTGTATTTTTAGGAGTGATTCATTTTTGGAAAAGAAAGTTTTTGGCTTTCTAGTACTCCATCTTGATACATCTTATCCTCTTTTTTTGTATCAAGATGGAGTAGTAGAAAGCCAAAAACTTTCATTCCCAAATCTTTTAATCATTTTGACAACTATCAAAAATGTCATTTTTAATGACAGTTGTACAGAAATACATTAATTGCCATGAGTATTTGATGCACACTATAATTGCCCTACTCACCATACAATTCAAATTACTATACAAGGAGTTGTCGCAAAATTAGAACTATCACGAGAAAAAATAAATTCAAGCGACACGCGTGATAAAGAAAGTTTGCAATTGCGTTGAGTTTGCCACATGGAGAGAATCGCTCTGAAGTCTGGGGTCGTATATTTGTTTTGTGTTGTTTTTTCAATAGATGGATACTCATCTATTTCAAAATTGAAGTTGATAGCTATGAATATAATTTTATTCAGGTTAATTCAATCCGGTTCGATCTAGTCTGGATCCTCATTGAGATATGCAACCTCCTACTGCTGGTGAAGATGTGCATCCGCAGCCGATGTCCTTAAATATTTGGAAGGCTTAGACATTTCGAGCAATCATCAATATGGTTTTCGGATTTGTACTTTCAGAGTCATGAAAAAATAATTTTTTTGAAAGTAGCGTAAAGTAGTTTCACTGTGATATTATCACCGAACAGTTTTTGGAAACGTGAAATTTGTGTACATTATGTGGAGTCCATGAGGTATCCACCCATTCCACATATTATTTGTGCTCCGAAGTAATTCAAAATTCCAATATAAAAAATTTGGAAAGTGTCAAAATTATCTTCCTTGTTGAATCCACGGATTCATCATTGTTCAAATTACCGCAGTCGTTAGTGGCATCTAAATAAGTACCCACAAACATGTTTAAAGATTTTAAATCCAAATTGAATGTTTAAAATTTTTGGCGAAGGTACTGATGTCAAAATCTACATAAAAATATGCTCTCTATGATAGTATATCTTCAGGAAATAAATTAAATGTTTCGGAATTGTCACGTTACGATATGATCTTGTCGTTTTATTTCTTGTGCATCCTGTATGTCGATGATAGGAGCAGTATCCTTCTAGAACCGGTCCGGTACAATTATCTGGTTTCACATTTGAATCACATAATGCACGTTTCAAGATATTCAGCGAGATCTCGACTGCACAAATCTTGTTAACCTTCTCCAGGATGAATGCACACTGAGAAAAATATACATTTTCGCCAACAAGCATCCGGAATTTACTAAAGGCGATTTTTAACTTGGAGTAATTTTCATTTTATCAAGCTTATATTTCAATGTATTCATTGGTTATCTTATACTCATAAATGCGGATAAAAGGGGCGCGTCAACATTTGAAAATTACCTTTTCATCACTGTTTTTATTTCTGGAGCCTGAAATTTTATATGTAAGTCGCTTTATGTTGTAGAGGTGTAATGAGAAGTGATTTTCAAATATTCCAACTAAGGCAAGTGTAGTAGTTGAAGAAGGCGCGTTGATGAAGCATTTTTTTCATGTCTTTGAATTTCCGGTGGGTAAATATATATTTAGTAACGGTATTGCACCCGTGCGGAGCTGGGGCGAGTCGCTAGAAATTGGGATTCTTCAACGTATTCATTTAGGTATGATTGAAATACTTCACTTGTATTATTGATTCATGTTTCATGGTGGAATAAAACACAATTTCAAGTAAGCAAATGATATGAATATTTTATTGGAATCTTAAATTGCATATTCTTGGAAACAGTATCCTACACATCATGAAAAATTAATAAATCCCGATCAATGAAGTTTCTAGGCTGGTATATTAAAGTTTGAACTCAACAACTAATGAAATTCTGCTAATCAAATATGAATATACTGATAGAAACAAAATTTTCAGGTATCAAAACTCCCATTACTTCTTTGAGAACGGGAATTTGCACAGAATACAAATTCTTTCCTGATACAGACTTATTCGATTCTGAAATTGTCGAAGTTCAAAACCAGAAAATATTCATAATAGTAATAATAAAATGCATTATGAGTGAAAAAGTATGGATTTTTTCAAATTATTATCATTGATAGAATCAATAATCTTCATCAATGTATTAGTGTATTCATAATTCAAATCTGTAAATGTTGGAATTATCTATCACTATAGAAAAACGATTCATCTTTTGCAGTTCAAGCAGTAAACTTAACATTCGAGAAAAATTTCTTACCGTTGAGCATTTCTTTGAGGTCTGCAAACAGCCAGTAGTCGCTAAGAGCCAAATCTGCCGAATACGGTGTTCCATTTATGTAGTTTTGCCATTGTTGTGATTGATTTGTGACTGATTGTGATTCAGATTATAGACATATTTGAGATCTGACAACACTGTCATCACCAAGTAGAACACCAGTGAATTTGTACAGTGAAAATCCGAAGTCAACAGCTCA
>WOGP01002929.1:0-15903 GCA_015342065.1 Leptinotarsa undecemlineata | reverse complement strand
CAAACCACTGACCTAGTCGGGCATGTTAGTGGTGTTTTTGATTTTCGGCAACCCTATTGTGAATTTAATTATCTTGTTCAAAAACATCGCGTAGCAAGTCATCATTGAATCGTCAAAACTGCAGTCAGCTATATTTAGAAAATCAATATTTCGAATGAAAGTTCGAAGCATTCGCATCTTCCGACATTTCTACAAAGTAGGATCTGGTATATGTTTGCCAGAAAATATTTATTTTCAGCTGGACATTGAATTGTATCCCTCAGACATTTATGGAAATTAACTTGCAGAGAAATTTCTCGCAGATGTTTGTCGGTCGTCCGGCAGCAATGCCTCGCTAAGTCAATCAACTGATCGTCTACAGACCAGTTTCGGGGTGGTATCTCTCGTCAATGCAGGACAGATCCAAGCAAGACAGCCTGTCTCCAGGACTCGAATAACTTCGACTGAAATTACTTGAGGTAGTTCGAATTTCTGTACTATCACCGGGGTTTTTTGCATAAAAAATATATTGATTTCAAATATTCGATGTATTACTCGACTTTGAAACTAATTATATTTTTGTTTCAGAGTATACCGGTGAATAGGATTGTAGCGCATATAGTAATCGGCTTCATTTTTGGATACCTTTATAAAAATGTTGGCAATGCGGCAGAACATATTTTGGCCAATTACGTTTATTTATATGGTTCTCTACTTCTTACGGTCTATACTGGAAAAATGCCGGTCACCTTGTCTTGTAAGTATAGATCCATTATATACTGTCAGCAATACATACATGAAATAAAACACTGTTTTGCTTGTTGAAACATTCATTCATTCTCAAGAAACTACAATGACTTACACAGGAAATGTACAGGATGGGACACCGAAAATGAAACAGATTGAATATCTTCAAAACACATGTGTTCTGAAAAAAATGAAAAAACACGTCGATTTTTAATCCAAGGGGACATCTTCCTATCATAACCTCAACTGTCATACCTTTTCCCCCACCCCACGGGACTAACACCCAAACAATTTGAATAGGGAAAGTAGTAAGTGTGACACATCGTTAAAAAGGTAATTTCATAAGGAATTCAGCCATGTCAATTTAACTACTTAACTTTTTTGGCGCCTTCTTGCGGGAAAAAAACTGTTCCCTATTCTAAATTATGATACTTCATTCACAAGCTAATTTGACATAAATTTGGTGACAATGCATTATGGAGTTTTTCTAGGGGAAAAAACAAGATGGCGGCATCACAATGGCGGACAAGATTTGCAATTATGGTCCGCAATTATGGTATGCAATTATCAAAATTGATAAGTGGAATATTTCAGGTTTTTCAATGCAAAAAGTCAAGATGGTGGCTTCAAAATGGCGGAAGAAATTTGTAATTATGGTTCGATACCGACACCGAAAATGAATTCTTCAAAACACATGTGTTGTAAACATAATGCAAAAGTACGTCAGTTTTAAATCCAAGCGGGACAAATCTTATCGTTACCTCAACTGTCATACTTCTCCCCCCCCCCGTGTTCACTCATACAATATGATTAGGGAAAGTACTAAGTGTGACACAGCATTCAAAAGGTAATTTCATAAGGAATTCAGACATGTGAGTGTTCGCTACTTAACTTTTCATTTTGGCGGTCTATTGCAGGAAAAACACTCTTTTTTTTTCAATTCACATTTTATTTGAGAGGTTATGTGAACAATTCACAAAAAAATTACATAACTTGAAAATTGTGCATAAATTTAACTATGATCATTCCAAACTAAATTGATTCATAGTAGATGCTCTAAGTTTTCTCCATTTACTCACTGTCTTACATGAGTTCGTCTCAAAATGTTGTCTGACGTTATGGAGCATGTCTGGGGTTATTTCATGACGTTCGGTAATAACTTCAGAAATGCTCAAAAACGGCAGAAGGTGTTTCGAGAATAACTTATACTCATTTATGGCAGTTCATAGCTGAACACTTTGAGCATCTACTGTGAATTAAAGTAGTTTTCGATGTTTGGAATATGTAATTTTTTTAATTATTGTCTTTTTTCGTAAATTGTTCACATTACTTTCGAATAAAATGTGAATTGAAAAACGAAACAGTTGTTTTTCCTGCAATAGAGCGTCAAAATGAAAAGTTAAGTAGCGAACACTCAGATGTCTGAACTCCTTATGGAATTACCTTTTCAATGCTGTATCACACTTGATACAGTGTGATACAGATTTCAAATTTTTTGATACAGATTATTGAGGTAACTTGTTTTGATGATCATGTACATTTCTTTGTTTTATAAATTTCACAGTTGAATGTTTTTCATTCTTTATAACAGATCACAGAATATGCATAATTTCAATGCAAAAATATAATTGATGTCGAGTAAACCCTTTGGAATCAGAACTTCATGTAAATCTACAGTATCGACACATTTCCATCAGCATATCCTTATCCCTGTCAGAGAAAACTGAGTTTTGTCAAGTAAATTGCTGTCAAAAACGGTTATGAGGTAGACATCGACATACTCTGTTGAACTCACTAATAACAATGCATGTTTTTTTAAAAAAGAAAGATTTGGACGTGGTTTACAGAATGAATAGTAATTCAAGCAAATTTCTTAAACACACTAAAGATGAATGTGCACTGTGAGATAGATCAGGAAAACTTGTGGTTCTTGCCCAAAACTTTATATTGGCTAAACGGAAAGAACCTTTTCCTCTTTGATGCACACTTTGACGGCCTATGCGTATTTTAACAGTGTTCCAACTGTACAGTGATTTTCTTTAATGTCCCCCCTTTTATTTTTTGAACGGGTCAACTCAAAAAATTGAAATTTGGGATAATGAAATTAATGCATGAATATTTTATTTTGAAGTGAAATTGACATATGAAACTTTCAAGTTGGCGACTGGGCGCCATCTGGGAAAAAAATTAAATGGAAAGGGGGATCTTGTTACACATCTTTTTGAAGCTCCTAACAAATGCTTCACAACCCTAGAATATAATGTCAATATCTTCAACTATTACAAAATGGCGGAACTTTCAACAATTGCCTGAATACGTTGACATTTAACTACATAATATGAGGTAATAAGCTTGAGATCAGTTCAGAAGATTCTCAAAATGGTTGCCTTGCACTTCTTGACATATGACAGCCTATCCGATAATCTACGCCGAACATTTTCGAACACAGTAACGTCAATATCTCTACAAATGTTTATTATTCTCTGCCGTAATGTTGAAGCAGGTTCAGTTTCGTACACCTTTTGCTTCAAAAAGCCCATAAAAAAGTCCAAAGGTGTCAAGTCTTTTTGAAGCTCCTAACAAATGCTTCACAACCCTAGAATATAATGTCAATATATTTAACTACAACAAAATGGCGGAACTTTCAACAATTGCCTGAATACGTTGACATTTAACTACATAATATGAGGTAATAAGCTTGAGGTCAGTTCAGAGGATTCTCGAAATGGTTGGCTTGAACTTCTTGACATATGACAGCCTATCCGATATTCCACGCCGAACATTTTCGAACACAGTACCGTCAATATCTCTTCAAATATTTATTATTCTCTGCCGTATATCCAATGTTGAAGCAGGTTCAGTTTCTTACACCTTTTGCTTCAAAAAGCCCACAAAAAAGGCCAAAGGTGTCAAGTCTGGCGAGCGGGGTGGCCATTCTGTAGGACGTGGACGGCCAATCCAACGACCGGGAAAGTAGTATCCAAATAGTTCTCAACTTGTCTGGAGTAATGTGGTAGTGCACCATATTGTTGAAATACAATATTCATATCGAATTCTTTAGGATTCAGTTCGACGATTTCAGTGATGAGAGGGTCAACATTAGTTTCCAGAATATTCAAATACAGTTCCCCTGTTAAATTTTGATCAATAAATAGAGGTCCTACAATTTTGTTTCCCAATATTCCCTCCCCAACGTTAATTTTTCTGGATATTGGGTATGTGTTTCCCGGAAAACATGATGGTTGGTATCTCTCCTATAAAGGCAATTTTGTTAGTGAACATTGCCGTTTAAAAAAATACACTTTCGTCACTAAACCAAATATTGTAAAGGATGCCTTGCAATGGTTTCCGTCATGATTTCGCAGAATTCTATTCTTAGATCAGGGCCATCTTCAGTTAACTGGTGTACCATTTCAATTTTTTATGAATGATATCTGTTCCTCCTCAAAAGTATCTACACAGTAGGAGGAGACACCTCACAACAACATTCGCAACGGAATAAGTAGACTGTACAGGATTCACTACCATCTCACCAATTATTTGCACTTGCTGTTCTTCCGGAATGGACGGATGACCCGGGGGCTTTTTGTTATGTGCACTACTGGTAGTTGTGAATTTGGATACGAGTTCCCTCAAATATTTTCTACAAATAGGACGATTCGGAAAACGTTCATTGAAAATCCTTTCGGTCTCATAAAAGTTACGCGTCGCACCGTAAATAAAAATCACTTCAATGTGTTCTTGCAATAGACGAGAATTAACAATTTTAGAGATACTTGACGTGGTTCCTTTCTACTAGTAAAACCGAAAACTAAATCAGAATATCCTAATTGAACAATGATGTTAATTCTCGTACTAACATTCTTTGTCGTTTTTATAAACAAAAAATAACTTAGCAAACCTTAACATGGTTGTTGGAATTGCCATATGGCAGATAAAAAGGAATATTTCTAGAAATATCGATATTAATATGTTTGTCTTCAGGAAATTATTAAATGTTCCGTCATTTTGTAGTAGGTGAGGATATTGACTTCATATTCTAGGATTGTGAAGTATTAGTCAAGAGCTTCAAAATGATGTGTCACAAGACCCCCCTTTTCTTCAAATTTTTTTTTTCCAGATGGCGCCCAGTCGCCATCTTGAAAGTTCCACCTGTCAATTTCACTTCAAAATGAAGTATTCATGCATTAATTTCATTATCCCAAATTTCAATTTTTGGATTTGACCCGTTCAAAAATTAAAAGGGTGGTACATTAAAGAAATTCACTGTATATCTGTATAATGCAAATGGTATCTTCGCTTAATCTCCGAAGGACCAAACAATAAATTTACTGAAGGTCAGCGAAGATGTAGGTCGATAAATTTTCTGTCCATGAAGCCAAATAAACATTTTCTAAGTGCAGCGCATACAAATGATGGCACTATTTTCTCAAGAAATGTAAGTTATTGAAGTCACACCCTTTATTCTTGTTGATCAAAACGAACGAGATAAAAATAAATAAAGTATGAGTAGACTGCAAATCAAGCGATGACCGTGGCAAAGTCGAAGAAGGAATATGAAACAGTTTATCCAGAATAACTGCTGAATGTTTCATAAATCATAAAGTAAATGTATAGAATTTAAAAAAGATTTGTAGTTGATATAAATATGTTTAATAAAAAAAAACAGTTGAGAATTTATGTTTATATATTTATAATTTCAATTAAATTTTCCTCATTAAATATAGTCAATGTTTGTGGTAAAGTTTTAAATAAAAAAAAGTATCAGTTTTACTCGTCGCCGAGAGAACACTTCCAGTCCAGTTCAATCGAATTAATGTCAAAAATTTTTACTATTCACTTCCTGGCCACAATGACGCCTGTTTACACATTATGAAATGTTTCTGAGGTGATTTCGTTGCAAGTATCTCATTTTCAATCCTCAAATTATAAAATGAAAAGTGGTGGTATATCATATACTACAGATGTTACGTATTCTCTAAAAACATCTAGAGGCGTCATATCGGGTAATCGAGTGGATCATTCTAAAAGACCATATCTGCTCATCTACGGGTTCGGATAATTGACAAATTCAAATGACGTTATGTTTCAGCAAGACGAGATACCTCTTCATTACAACAGGCTGGTTTTGAGATCAAACTTTTGATCTTTCTCTTGAAGATGATCATTTGGTGATCAAAACACGTGTCGAAGTGTTAAAATAACGGTTTCGTGTAGGGAAAAAACTCCAGTGATTTTCAGTTTGAATATTTATTGAAATTGGCTGAACCAATTTCCAAAAGTAAAGCAATTTTGAATAATTAATTGAATTGCCAATTAAAAGAGGTATCACAACACTTTCTATAAAAACAAGTTGGAAACGCCCTCTCGGCGATGTATAATACAACACTTTGGCTTTTCTAATGAAAAAGTAGTAAAATATTTGTCCGATCTTGATATATTTTCCTGTTCAAAAGTTAAGAGGGGTAACTAATATGTCACTGGTTGGGATCATATGAGTTACATTTGAATTTCGATAAATATTATAAAATTATATCCAGAACAAATTCAGATTATAAAACTTTTTTTTCTGGGAAAGGCACCACCCACTTTCCCACAATAGAATCCACAATGCCGGAAATTACTTTTCGTCAGCGTCTAGTCAGGCGAATTTTGAAACAGCTCAATATCAACAAGGCGTCTGGTCTCGATGAAGTGCCCGTTATCGTATTTAAAAAGTGCACAAATGAAAGAAAGTCGTGAACCACCATGTTCTCAAATATTTGGAAGACTTCAACATCTTTAGCGATCATCAATATGGCTTTCGGAAACAAAGATCAACACAAACGACCTTCTAACGTATGTCAACCATATTCATGATGATCTAGGAGTAATTTCGAATTGGGGTGAAAGTAACCAGGTTTAATACAAAGGCACAAAAACCCAGGCTTCGGTTTTCTCCAAAAAAAGATAAATGTCTCCGAACTGGATATAATGATATCAGGTCAGACAATTTCGCTTTCTCCTTCGATGAGTTTGTTGGGGGTTGAAATGGACACCAATATGTCTTGGTATAATCATGTCTCTGGAATTGCAAAGGCTGCTTCTAAAGCTTGGAACACTGTTCCGAACCAGAAACCTGTACACACCTCAGCAAATTTTGATGCTTTATAAGGCTCAGATCAGACCTTCTTTGGAGTATTGTTCTCATGTCTGGTGCCCCGCCCCCAAACATACCTTGAAGTTGCTGGATTCCATCCAGAAAAGAGCCATCCACCTGATTGGAGACGCGAACATCACTTGCAGCCTTGATAGTCTGGAACATCGAAGAAAGGTTGAAAATGTTTCTCTCTCCTGTAAATACTTTCACGGGAGGTGTTCAAGTGACTTGTCACATTTGATACCACCAAGAGCGGACATGTCAGAAATACGCGACAGACTGTGACTGCTCATCGTTTTGAGGTTTATCACAGTGCACCTCGAACTTCACTGTTTGAGAACTCATTCATTTGGAGAACCTCGTTTTTGAGGAATAAATTTCCTGAGAATTTTTTTTCAAATGGATTTAATCTCCAGCGATTCACATCCAATGTGAATCACTACTTTCGCACAAGCACGGCTCTAATAGCGCCTTAAGGATTTTCCTGTAGTGCTTGTGTTTTTTCCTTTGAAAAATATATATAAAAATACAAAAATGTCAGTCGAAAACCTTCAAAATTGAAAAAAAAATTAAATCAAAAACCGTAGCAAATATTTCAAATATTTCAGAAAAAAAATTCTTGCAGTGCTTCTAAATTATCCATCAGCAAAATATTGCTGAAATCAATTGCGTGATCACGTGAAAATCAGCCAAAAAAGCACTGCAGCAACTGTTTTCAGCGACGTTCAAACACAGGGCTCGGTCTCATTCATAAAAATTGTAGTTCTTGTAACGTACATGTGTCAGGAAAAAACTCTGATTTTTGTATATATACTGTCAGGTATAGCTTTCCGAATCGTTAATTACTGATGGAAACTAATAAAACCAATAAAAACATACATTGATTTTTCGAATAAATCCATTTTATTCATTGGCTGAAATTCATAAGCATATTTCACTTACTAATTAGTATATATTTTTCCCATATCTTTATATCGTGCAGTAACTTCATTTGAGTTGCGTATATTCTATGTTGTTCCAGATTCATTGATTTTCCAAATTGGCAAAGGTTGGAAAACCAAAGAAATCAGGATATATTCTCCACAAAAAATGTCTTGGAATGATCTTGTCTGGCCATAGATCGAAATTGCAAATCGATAGGAAGTATCAACAATAATTCCACTGAAAACTTTTCCACTGATCGGATACAAACAATTTTCCCGAGAATTGATTATTTATGAGATTAAATCGTAAACAATCGATAAGAACTGATGATTGTTGTCATTGGAATGTAATTGATTGCATCCTGCTGTATTGGTTATAATTTAATAACAAATGACTCTTATAACAATATCTGTTTCAAAACCACATGCATTTATGTAATGAGTAATATGACATTGGGTTGTAATGATGTTCGAGAATCCACGTGTTGCTGAAACAATGGAATTCGGTTATTCGAACTTTTATTCATGGTTCGAAATTGAAACAGCAGTTATCTTTTTTTTTTTGGGAAACTCCAATCACTATCACTGCAACAAAACCCATTCTCCCCACTATCACATCTGTCTGCCTGTTCGCAATAAACTCAAAAACTACTGAACGAATTTCCATAGAAGAGTATCTGATTTGACTGTACCTGTAAATGAGGTATTATTGGAAATATGCAGGCTCGAAGAACCAATTTGTCAAAATATCTCAATTCAATTCTTTCAACAACCTCACAGCTAACTTATACATATTATCAAACATTCACAAAACATCATATATAATTACACAGACTGCAAAAACTTTAAACTAAATAAACGAAATAAACTCCAAACAGTATCAATAATTGTAATGTTCACGGAAATTCATATTTGTATTTCCCAATAATGGTTTCTTCAAGGAACTCCAAAAGACATCCTTTTGAAAGTTTATGGTCCTAGGAACCAATAAAGGACTGAGATAGAAAGTTTTTGGCTTTCTACTTCTCCATCTTTATGCAAAATGTAAGAATCTTCCAAAAAAAAGGAAGAAAGCAATTGATTTCAAAATTAACTCTTTACAAAGATGTGTAGATCATGCTGAAAAGTATTAGGTGGTTTCAAAAGTTTCGTAATGGTCACGTTTCTAGGTCTTTCACTTTGATTTTGCACTACCAAAATGATACTTTTTGGATCGGATCATCACTTGGGATGAAAATTGGATCCTCTACGACAACAGAAGACGTTCGCCCAAGGCGAAAACCCACCAAAATAACCATGGTTACTGATTCACTATAACATTCTGCAACTGGGCCAAACCATCACCTATCTCATATTGTGAGAAAATAATACATTTGCAATAGGTCGCGCGGCGGTGGATAAGATTATCTTCCACGATGAAATGGAATGATTTGAATTTATACATATAAGAGACTAATTACACACAGTAGACAGATTCATTAAACAAATTTGCAATACTAAATATAAATAAACTTTCGGAGTCATAAAACACCCCTGCAAAGCACTGCAAAAAGCGGTTAAGTATCGAATGTATTCGATTCCATAAACTTGTTTATGGAATAAAAACAATTTTTGAGGAAGGCCTTTTTGATTGTATATTTAAATTTGTTTATGTTCATATTCATCAATTCTGGAGAAAATTTATAATACAATTTTATGTCTTATGAATTTCATTCAGAAGTGGTTAATCTATATCTCGGATTAATTATTTTACTGCAATTTCTAGTGTTATAAAAATGAGTATCAGAATCAATAGGATAAGCTGTTGGGTTTTCATGAATTTCCAGGAGAAAATAAAAAATATAAATGGAGAGTGGAGGCATTATTTTCAGTCACTTGAGTCACTTATACCTGCCTTAGCAACAATTCTCACAGCCTCTTTTAGAACGAATACATGATTAGAGTGACTTAAGTTGCCCCATAGTACGGTTTCATATGTGAGTGAAAGAGAGAAAAATATGAGATTTTGAATTTACCTGAACAATTTCAGATTTTCATCCATTGTGATGCCCAAGAAATCTACAGTAGACATTCAATGGGAAAATGTGATGGATTGTGTTTTGCTCCGATTATGTTTGAAATGATGGGGACTAGCCATTAGTCAATCATTGTGTTAGATATTTCCATTTGGTAATTCAACTCATTATGATTTGAGTTAGCCTTATAAAAGGTTGCATCGTTTGCGAATAGTACATAGTTCAGTAGATTCGTATAATCAAAGATATCGTAGATGTATATAATGAAAAAAAGTGGACCTAATACCGATCCACATAGTACACCGTGTTTTACTGTTGAACTCACTTAAAAGGCTTCTTTCAAAAAGACTGATTGTGATCTGTTAGAGAGGTAGGATTTGAAAAAATAATTTGCTACGCCCCTGATACCAGAATATTCGAGTTTGTCAAGAAATATACTGTGTGAAACACAGCCTTTCTCACGTCACACATGGTTCTTACCGTGTGCTTACCCTGTTCAAGACCTTCGAGTGTATCATAAATTAATTTGGCAGTAGCTTGAACTGTGGAACGTCTCTTCCTAAGCCCAAATTGATTATTATGAAGTAGGTTGAATTTCTGAATGTATTTGGATAGTGATTTTTTGACTACTGTTTCCACAATTTCACAAACCGTGGGGATAGGGGATAGGGCGATGGTTATCAGGAAGAATTACATTGCCTTTCTTGAAAATCGGGATCAGCTTACTCGCTTTCAAATTACTGGGGAATATATCCTGACTAAAATTCAGGTTTACCAGACATGCAAAAATATTTCCCACATGTTCCACTATCTGGGTAATCAAATCATAGATATCCCAAGAGTTACTATTTTAGAGTTCATTTATAGCAATGATGATATCTTCTGGTGATACGGGAATAAGAAAAATGAGTCCTTCAGTCTGGGTTTGGATTTCAAGAAATCAGAGGACGGAGAGTTCATTTATTACATTTTTTTAGCTAATTTTGAGTTGCAATCATCGAATTCTTATACTGTCAAGTCACAGTGGGTTTTAATATTCTGACTACTGTTACGTTCGTAATTGATCAACTAATACTGGAAGATTTTTCGATATAATCATTATATGCCTTCCTTTTTGCACATTTTATTGAATAATTGTAATGGTAAGTCATTATAGATACTTCTCATGCGTAATAAATATAAAACTGAAAAGTACACTCCGAGAAGTTACTGTTATGATTAGTCAGTAGTTTTTTGCTACCATCACGATGAAATAAAGGATTATCGTTTTAGAAAACAGGTCTTTTCTATCAATAAACTAGCATTTTTTTCGTCAAAATCGCTTAGAATGAAAATTTGAAGTCTTCTTTTGACACACGATTTCTGTCTTTTGTAGTAATACTATCATCGTTCCGAAAATAATTCCGAAAAATAATTTCAGTTTGTAAAAAATACATTCAGAAGATATAAAGAGAAAATATCATTTTGTCTTACAGCACGAATAAATGATTTGATAGATATCCTGTGATAAGATTTGTATAATGGAAATGAAATTTATAACACTTCCACTGAACAGGTTTATATTAGTTTTATTTGTTATCTTGCCTTCCCTCCATTATTTTCCATAACATAATTGTTGATCTTGAAAAAGAAATGTACAAACTCATTTCACTCCTACTATAATAATTGTTGAAGCGTGTCAATGTCAACCTCAACAATATTGATATAATACATCATAAAACGATGTACAACATAAAAATTCTCATTAAGCCGCTAATTATTCAGTTCGGAATAAATCTTTCATCAAACGAGTACTAATTTCAGTAATTTCAAAACAGATGAAGTATAATTAGTTGATACAATTATTGATCATAAAATAAATCCCACGTGAATCAAACGAATGAGTCAGATATAAAAAATGATCAAACTTGTAACATGATCTATGAATAGATAATGTACTTCATCCAAATAGAGAAAGCGAAAGGAAATCAAATATGAGGATGTAACCATTTTCTCCTTTCCGTAGCCAGTAGGTTGCCATGTTGAAACAATTTTATCAAGAGAAACAATCCAAAACTTTTTTAAAACATCAGAACCGCAATACTCTTCTCGACGCGCGTTTAATCAATCTCAAGTTGGCGTCCTCAGGAGATAAAGAAAACTCTAATAATGGGTCCTATTCATTAGTTCACTAGTATATCGAACTGGATACAATTTCACTTTCCGTCACAAAATTTTAACAAAGTGATTAATAAAAAGGCAAACAATGGAAGTTTTTGAAATAGGATTTTGATCACTGTTAGTAGTTCTCATGTCACATTTTACTTTGTACCTCGTTGTTTTGAAGGGTCCCACAAAAATTAATACTTGCGGGATCATTTGAGGATCACTGATCGCAGTGGAGAAGTAATCGAAGATGAGTTTGAGTTATATGTATAGGGGTATATATTCCAATTTTCAATCATCATCATCATTTCAATCATCATCGAGGTTACTAGATGGAAGACAATTGTATTACAAAAACTGTAATATAAGACAACATAGACATAGACAAAAGAAATCAGTCCCCAAAAATGTTGGTGAAAATGACACCCAAACTGATTTTGGAGTAAAGAGTAAAGCATGGCTTTATCTATATAGAGTGAATCGTCATATTACACCAGAGAGAATACTAAAATACATCAAGGATCAAGAAATATTTAAGATTGCAGATGTGCTAATCAAGGAGCTTCCAACTGAAAACAATCAAAATAAGTGTTTCATGTTTGGAATTGACTATGAACTCAAGGATGAAATATACAAACCCTCCACATGGCCAAGATCAATGGCATATAGAAGATTTAACTTCGAAATTTACTACAACTATCAAAGGAATAATAAGGATTTTTATATATTTCTGCACCTATGCATCAAAACAACAACTCCAGTAAAACAAATCGCATGCAATCAGAAACACCAAGAAGACAATTTAATGGAAAAAGGATTAATTCTGAAGAATCATTAGTCGTTATGCACCTTAATGTCATGTTGACATTGTTGACAACAGCCCCAACTAGAAGTTTTATTGGAACAATATAAACATTGTTAGCATTGGCTAACATCTAGAGAAGTGAAAATGTTGAATATTCAAAATTATAAACTGATAAATAGTTTCTGTAGGGAGGTAAATAAGCATGGTGTTGTTTGTATTCTATCGGAAAATAATTTATCTTTCAAACCTTTTAATTTAATAGTATCGAAAAAACTTTTGAGGTAACAATAGGTATTTTTGATATCAATGCTTTAAAAAGTGAATAATACCTAATTACTGTGTACAGAACTCCAAACAGCGATTTGGACATTTTTCTAGATGACATATACGATCTTATATGCAATATATACAATAAAATTTATTATTATAATATTTGTGGTGATGTTAATGTTGACTCACTAACAGATAATAACGAAATAAATAAAATGAAAAATATTTTCCATGCTTTTGGCATGAAAAACCAAATTTTCTACCTCAAGGGTTTTTATCGGAAACATTCAGCTATCAGATCATAGATTCCAAATCTGTGAATTCGTTATAATTGCATTTGAGAGTAATAAAGTAGATTTTATTTATAAGCAAAATTTCTCTGATGACAACTTGATGGCTTTCAGAGACTTGTTGATAAATGAACAATGGGAAGAAGTATACAAAGGCACTGATGTGAATGAATGCTTCGATGCATTCTACTCAATTTATCAATTCCATTATCATAATGCGTTTCCACTGAAAAGACAAAAGGATAGGAATAAAAGTAATGAGGATAAACCATGGATATCTAAAGAAATTAAACATCTACATCAAATGGTATGTGATATGTGTAAAATAGCCAAGACCACTGGCAATGAAATTATCATTCAAAGATATAATCAACTCAAGTACAGGTATAACGAAGTAATAAAACAAGCTAAATCGGGGTAAAACAACAAAAGAATTACTAGTGCAAATAATATAAGTAAGGAGAGTTGGAAAATTATAAATGAAAGTAGATGTGAAATAAAAAATGAAGAAACTTTAGAACTGGTCACTGATAACAATATAATCTCAGATAAAACAACCATTGGTAATCTTTTCAATAATTTTTTCATGGACATTAAAATAACGGAACCAAACAAAAATAACCTTAAATTATCGCCATTCTCATATGACAGCCTATTTTTATATTCAACTTCGCATTTCGAAGTTCAAGAAATTATTAAAAAAACTACTAAAACTTCAGCTCCAGGAATAGACGATATCATGGAAAAACTCTGAAAGTTGTTAGCGACATTATTTGTCACCCTTTATCATTCATAATAAATAAATCTTTTTGGGACGGAACATACCCAGATTCACTTAAAATATCGAAATCTATACCCATATATAAAACAAGGGATCTAAAAATTATATGAATAACTATAGGAATGTATGTGTGCAATCACAATTTGCTAAAGTAATTGACTATGGCTACTATTTGAGATTGAATAAATTTGTTGAGTATCATAAACTTATTCCAGACTGTCAACATGGTTTCAGACAACAAAGATCAACATCATCTGCAATTTATGAATTATGTGATAACATCTACAATAATATCAATAATAAAAAATATCCAATCGGATTATTCTTTGATTTAACCAGGGCCTTCGATACAGTTGACCATGCCCTGCTGCTTGAGAAACTGAATCGAATGGGAATACGAGGAGTGGCTAATGAATGGGTAGCCTCCTATTTAAAACAGAGGTCACAAATAGTAGTTATAGACTCAATTAAATCTCAACCTGCCCCTGTTTCAATAGGAGTCCCACGGGGTTCAACTTTGCCTCCACTTTTCTTTATAATATTTATGAGCGATATAGGGTATTCATGTGTATGTTCCCAAAAAACAATAATCTATGCAGATGATACCTATCAAATAATAGCAGAAAACTAACTATCTCTTTCTGTTCAGACTGCAAATACATCTGCTGATGAATTCTCCCAGTGGTGTACAAATAATGGTCTACTAGTGAATGGTAATAAAACCTTTTTCATGAATTATCAACAAAAAAACGTTTCATTAGACTACTGTCCCCTAATAAAAATAAATAATAGGTCTATAGAACAATTAGGCCAATATAAGTGTCTAGGTATGATAATTGACCAAAAATTAACCTAGGAAAAACACACTGACTAGTTGACGTCCAAATTAAGTAGTGACTGCTTTGTACTCAGGCAACTACGTGGAACAGTATCTCATCAAGTACTCAAGTTGGCCTATTTTGGTCTTGTATAGTCTAATATATCCTATGGATTAACCTTTTGGGGAAATTCAGCACACTCGATAAAAGTATTCAAAATGAAAAAAAAAATAATAAGATGTATTGCTGGCTCACACCACAGAGAATCATGTAAGAACACTTTTATTAAATTGGGTATATTGACGCTACCATCATCTATATATATTATTATTAGTTTTAAATATAAAAAAATGTATCCCTCTTCGCAAAATAAAATATGACACATGCATACAACACTCGTCGGGGTTACGAACTGAGGCTAACCTATTCACGGTTGACCATCGGGCAGGACAAGGCAGGCAAGCTATCAAGGTGTCATCTGTTTTAACAAAGCAACTAAAATATTGGGAAATATAGACAACTTTAATAGATTTAGGACATATTTAACAAATTATCTTTTATCAAATGCATTTTAGTCTGTTGAGGAATTTATAAACTTTTAACATTGTCAACTTTAGAATTTAATTATTTAACATTGAAGCTTTTGGAATTTTATTATTACAATTTTATTATTTTATCTTCACATCAACTATATGAGGAGTTTATACAACACATTTAACATTGTCAGCTTTTAGATTTTATCTTTACAATTTTATTATTAAATGGCGAATAAATTCTTTCTATTCTATACAAATTTAAGATTGGGAACGCAATTTCTTTCAATTACAAAGGCGACGAAAAATGATTGTAAATACGTGAAAATATCACCTAAGATTAAATTGAATAGCGGATATTTTTAGAAGAGATTGGTTTTTGGGAAAAAATCTTTTTGGCTTTTTTTTTCTCCATCTTAATATAAAAAATGTGGTATACCTAAGAAAAAACTTCTTAT
>WOGP01002928.1:0-15904 GCA_015342065.1 Leptinotarsa undecemlineata | reverse complement strand
TTTAATGTTTTTTCATACTTCTGTTTGAAATTTTCATATATTTACTCTTTTATGTGTGTATATATATAACTATTTGTATTGTGAATTTCTATATTTTAGTTTAATTGACTTTTTCCATGCTGTAGAGTCTCTGGAAATAAACTGATTTGATTTGATTTGATTATCGAAGAAGACTGACAGAAAATGATTATAAAAGTGGCTTCTTTTTTCAGCTTATATGATGCCTTTAACCAAGGATTTGTTTCAACATATCTATGGGGTTTATGGCTCATGGCGATATAAAATTCACATATTCTCGTATGTTTTCGACAATGGTTCAGTTTACATTATTAAGGCGTTGATGGATGTCTAATGAGTACTGAAATGTTTTCACTTGTTAATGATGTGATAAATGTCCCTTGAAAAATATTCGTCAACTATCTTATTTAGTGAAAATGGACGGAATATTTAAAAAAGTCAACTTATTTTATGGCTTTGGCACAAACACGTTTACAAAACAGTCACAAATACTATTTCTGAGCAAAAGCTTTGTCCAGAACTTATGAAAAGTATAATTACTTCAGTCATTGTACTATCTGATGCAATTTACAGTATTTTTCTTGAATCCCAAGAACAGTAGCATAGAATAGATTCAACGAATACGACATCCCAGCCTGTAACACTCCTATCCAAGCGTATTTTATTAATTGTAACTTCAATTGTAACAATTCAATTGCAACAATTGTTAACTTATATTTTAAATAAATATCCAACGGAGTAGACACTTACTTTTACAGCCAAAAAAAAAATCAAAATGTACACCACTCATACTCCCACTGCAAAATACACAATGCCACATTTTTTGGAAAGCATCGTTAGGCGGGTACTGAAACAACTCAACATCAATAAATCTTCTAGTCCTAAAGAATTATGTATGAAAAGTTGGCGAGACACTAATCCAAATATGCAAATTTCTCAATTTGTCGCTATTTTGTTGCTAATTCGCTGCAGGAAAAAATATGTTTTCGCTTCTTTCTTAATAAAATACACTAATATACACTAATATGTTAATGTATCAGATATTGGAATAATTTATCAGCAATGTGAGAGTTATATTATATAAAGGGTTACTTAACATATCAACAAAACATAGAATGTTTTTAAAAAAATTGGATTAGTAATCAATTAATTAATTAATTAGTGTTCCAAGGACAACCTACTTCAAATGAAGATGGTCAATAGGAATTGCGGTCTTATAGTATGGGTCACAAGATCCTTCTTTGTAACTTCTGTCCAAGCAAATTTTTGAAAAATTTCAAGAGGAACTCGATGAAATATAAACAATTTAGTTAAGAAAAGGGGGGATTTGGTTTTTTACAAGTATATCGGAAAATATTAAAGATAGCCAAAATTTGAAAAAAAAACCTCAAGGAGAAGGAAATTTACTAAAAAAAATTCAACCTCCCGGAAATCTACCATCAATATTTATATTTTAATTTAGACGCGAAAATAGGGCTAAAAGTGGACGATGCACGTCCTGCAGGCGTTCACCGATACGGACCTTTCAACAACAAAAATTATTTCAATCCATTAAATACCATTATAAAAAACAATACACATACCTTCTAGACACTTGAATAAACGAAAACCCATGTAAAAAATTTTTTCCGTGATTATTTTATTAGATATACTTTAGTGCGACTGTCAGTCATAATAAACTCCTGAACGCTCTAGAAGATTTAGGTATTCGTGGAACGTGTTTAACCCTCATAAATAGTTACTTGAGTGAGAGAAAGCAGTGTGTCAAAGTAGGTAATACTTTAAGTAAATACGGAGTGATGAAGTTTGGGGTACCTCAAGGCACCATACTTGGTCCAATTATTTTCACAGTATATCTCAATAACCTGTTTAATCTCCACACTGATGGAACAATTATAAGTTACGCAGACGACACAGCAGTTTTTTATGAAGCCGAAAACTGGAACTCGCTCATCACTAAAGCACAAAATGACTTTAAAATAATCATTGACTGGCTCAATTTCAAACTATTGACTACAGAAATAGAGTATCTCGGTGTAATGATAGACAATCATTTAAAATGAAACTTACACATTAGAAAGTTAGTGCAAAAAATTAGAAGCCCATTGTCTGAATTCAAATATTTAAGAAACATTTTCGATGAAAAACATCTCTTAATGCTGTATTGTGCATTAGTGGAATCCCAACTGAGATATGGCATAATAGCTCTGGGAGGGGCATATAATAACATTATAAAGAATTTTGAAATAATTCAAAAATGAATATTCAAAATAATATTCAGAAAACCAATTACCTACCCATCAGATGACCTTTACAAGCTTGACAATATATTAGATGTAAAACAAATATTTCATTTGACACTTGCTGTTGACCAGAAAACCGGAGTAAAATATTTCTAGATTATTCCTACTCCACAAGGTCAAAAAAAATTTTTGTTCCAACTTTGGTCTACTGCTCTTTTTATAATTAAGCTATGTCTAACACTCTTAAGCTAGTTGAAAACATATTCTTCTGGTTAACCTGTAATCTTATTTTTACCCTTTTTTTCTTTTCCAATAATTTGACTGTACTTCATTTGATTCGTCAACATCACACCATAATAATGTGTCACCACACACAAGCTGATAATATCAGCTTCGGTGGTTTTTTAGAATCATTTTATTTTGCAACAATAGAAGGTCTGTATTTTTTTTTCGCTATTTATTAATAAACATTATTATTATATTATTATTATTGTTAATTAACTAATTTTTTAAATTTACATAAAAACCCTGATAATTTTTAAACTAAAAATCTCAATTTTTTTTCACTTCTTGGAGTTTTCATTGAAAGTCTTCAAGGAAGATCCCGTTGGAAAAATTTAAAAATTTTGAGTTTCCACTTTGTTATTAATAATCAAAGACGTTAAAAAGTGAAAAATTCAATCAAAGCAATGAAAACAAAATTTTTTAATATTCAAATTTATTCGTATTCTTATTATTTAAAGTAACATAAAAATAATTTTTCATAATTTTCAGCACTATATTATAATTTTTTTTTCAGAAGTAAGTAGCAGAATTGTTAGTCTTTCGAAAGAAGAATCTTTGTGAAAATTTCACAATTTCTGATCTTTAAACATTGGCATTCATTTAAAGGATTGTATCTCAATGAAACACAGTCAAAAAATGTTCTGATTTTGTTGAAAACAAATACCAATAATAATATTTGTTATTCAAAATTATATTCTACTTTATGCAAGATATATCAATACTTGAGTTTTTCAATACAATGTAGGTATCTTCATTTCTAAACTGGTTCTAACAGGTGAGAAGAATTTAAAAAAAGTTGGTTTTATGAGAACACCTTGCTTTAAACTTTAAGAAAAAACATATGTAACACAATTAAAAAAATTATTATAAATGTTTCCATTGTCAACTTTTCCTTCAATGCATAGTCTGCAATGTCGAATAGAATTTCTATGAAAATTTATAGATGCTGGCAGATTATTTCATTTCTACATTATATGTAATGTTGAATTACATTCATGGACACGTTATTCCATATGGTACCAAGAAAAATCAAGGTGGTTCAGATCCGGGCACCGTTTTGACCAATAGATTCTTCCTCAGGCGATTACCCATTTTCTTTGCTACGTATTTGTTACAAATTGTCATACTCGATTAATGGAATTTGTTCTGGCGTCATCTGACTGAAACCAATTAAAGTACTTCCTCCAGCTGGCAAGTCGTTTTCCAAAAATTTTACAAACTGCTGTCCGTCTTAACATACAGATACCTCAAATGGGCCAATTAATATTCTATTCATTATTTCAGTCCATGAATGAATACCAAACTGGTGCTGAAAGTGATCGTTTTGTGCTCTTCCTTTGAGTTGTCGTTATCCAGGGATAGGAACCGTCAAGGTATACATTATGCATGCCAATAAAAACTCGATGGTCATGATAATTGTCTCTAGTCGGGTACCGCTTATGATATACCGTTGTTGATTCTCGGGAATCCCTGTTGCATAAGCCACAATTGAAAACTGTTTCTAAATATGCCCATGTATGTATGGCATAGTGTTTTTGAGCATAAATGTACTTACAAAATCAATGAAGCCATGGTTTTCTGGTGATCTCATCAGTTTAATAACAGTCGTTAATAACAGGATTCCAAAAAACTTTGCTGCTCATAGACAGGCAAGTAGGAAGCATAAGAAAAAGCATGGAAGATATAATAAGAAACAAATAGAAAATCGAAGAAACAAATGAAGTAGAAGAGCATCAACGATTGTCATTTCATTTATATCATCAGAAATGTAGTTGTTGTTTCGCTCATAGTAACATTTTCTTATATATAATTATACAACGATAAAATGATATTTATGTGCATAAAATGAACATTGTCGTTACTGTCTGTGAATACAATAGAATCAGAAGGTTGTTCTCCTCGAGCCCATAGTCACGTACACCACCTGTAATTATCTCTCCATTCCCAATCAAAATACTTATTATAAATCGAATCTGTTTTGTTAAAATAGATTGACTCATAAATAAATAATTACTTTTGTGTAGTAGAATTCCAAATGGCCATGATAGAGTAAGTTGATTAATCGAAAATGGTGATATCACAAATATAGTGGAGAATTGTTTTGAATATATTCAAAATCACTATGAGTTGATGGATTCAGCCGTTACTACGTGGTAGAAAATCATAATGAAGAAAAGAGAATTGAAACTTTCTATGTTTCTATGCAAGGAAGGGTTACAAACTCAATTATTTAGAATCCTTGGAAATTCACAAGCATAAACATTGCGGATGCAACCTGTTAAATGATCAAATCGATTTAGTTTACTCACCAGTTTTCAAATTAGCACATTCGCATTCTAAATTGTAAATTCAGGTACTCAATCAAGCCAAATACCTCTATTTTTATATACAGGGGTACTATATGAGGTCTAATACAAAATTTTGTTATTTCGTTATGATTTGCTATAGTTTTATAGGCGGGCCTCTATTAATTTACCGGGTCCACCCTATTTTTGTATGGCAAATTGGTAGAAAACAAAATATTTTATGAGCACGTGGTGTGCATCTGGATATTTAATCAAAAATACTTGTTAATACTAATAACTATGTTCATTCTTTTGAATACAATTTATATTATTATAACATTTCAATTTCAAATATTTACATAATAATAGATAGCTATGCGTATTCAAGAATATTTTAGATATAGCCAAAAGTTATGGTATGTTATCATCAAATAAATACGAGGAAACTTCGTCGAATGTTATGATAAAAGGTTCTACAATTTCCTCAAGGAAATGGTCTAATTGTCACATGTTACCCTCTTCTTTCGCCATTTTTCATAATCGATATTTTGCAAGAACAAGTAGTAAAAAGACATCTTTCATTTCAAATATCATGTTTCTTCGTGCAGCGAATCCCAACGGGTTCAACCTAGTTCTTTCACAACCTTACTTTCATCAAATGGTATGTTTTTTGTCGAAGCCACTCCATGATATCCGCTTTTCTTCATACATTAGCTGGTTTTCTTTCAACTTTTCTGGAATGAAAACTTACATAATCCATCACTGTTAATATCTTCATGGTAATCGTTAGAATGCTTTGTCTCAAACATCAATAAACTGCCCTCAATAAAACCATCAACACTTACAATGTGGGGACATTGTAAGTAGTGAGCCAATCCTGTAAGATTTTGCCAGAAGTTCATAAATCTTCTTGCCATCCAGGTGTTTCAATGTTTGTTTGGCAAAACTTAAAGCGATGCTAATGATAAGTTTTGGTCCGATGAAGCTGCTTGCAGCGCCCTCATTTGCAAGGGAGTCAGCAGCCTCATCGCCTTCCAGGCCAGTATGGCTAGGAATCCAGAGACAATTTGTTTAGTCTTCCTATTGAGGAGGTTAGGTTAGGTCCAAAGTTAGTGGCCAACCCGCAAACATTTATTGTGGCTCACACCTATTCACACTCGACAAAATAAACCCAGCTCCTTAAAGAAACCGATTCGTTTTTGTGTTGAGTGGTCTTTCAGGTCAGATTATCAAAGTACTGCTCTGTCGAACTCTAAAAACCTGATTCAGTCACTAGCGGGGCAGGCACAAAGTACATCCTCTGCTGTTTCATCGTTAATGAGGCAGTTGGATAGTCAAGGTGCAAGATTCCCACCTTGATGCCCGTGACAACCTGACTATGTCTTGAATTCAACCAGGCAGGACTTTTTCGTCTCTGATTTTGGTGAATTATTAATTGAGCACAAACGTTTGCTAACCTGCTCATGGGGGGTTTGTTCCTCCACCTGATACAAATTCTGCATGCGCCGCTCAAGAGTTTGGTGCAAGGCGGTTTTATAAGGTACCCCGTTCTTGAGGAGACGACTCAGTCGTCTTCTTTTCGCACACAACTCATTAGCATAGATTACCGCTTGAAATATAGTAGCATAGGTTCCTAGGCGAGTTGATATCTCTGTCCTGGGTCTGCAACTGAAAACACCTACACCAGGATCTAAAAGTGTCTTTGATCCACATGTGAACCAACAACTATCTGCTCTCAATATTTCCTTCTTCCGGAAGATCCAATTCTCTCTACTTAATCCGATAGACCAGCCTTCTATAAACTATTGCCGTGAACTTGTACTATTTTTGTCTTGCCATATCTTACCAACGCGTTATCGTTCGTTAGCTTGTAGGTTATATCTCCTCCAGCAAATATTTATTATTTTCAAATACCTAAACCGATTTTTTGTTTTGTTTTCTCGACTGAAATCCAATCTTAGTGTTGAATTTATATATCGATGATTTTGAGCCCTCATCCTGGTTTTGGATTCTACAAACACAAAACTTATATGTTTCAAAAATGTTTCCAGTGTTTAAAATGTAAGTTTTTACAACTCGTTATTTGTGATGATTTCATCGTCAAACCCTACAGGTTGAAACAGGTTAAATATATTAATAAACTATTAATATATTTTACTTCTTGGATTGCACGCTTAGGTTACTATCTGAACGGCAACTACTGTCAACTTTCCCGAAGGAATTGCATCTTTAATATCCAAATACGACAGATTTTTCATTTGGAGTCGATATAACTTTTGCGTTCGTCGGAAAACTTATTGTTTGCATTTCGAAAGTGATGCAGCAATGGATAAGGAATATAAACCAATTTCCAAAACAAATACTTGAGTTGTCAAAACTTACTGATAATAATAATAATAATGAATGCTTTTATTGAGAGGTTACTCAGTACAGGAGATAATAATCTAACGTAACAAATGGCAGAATTCATGATAAATCAAGGCAGAAATTGGTCTTCCATTCAACCAGTAAAAGATAACTTATACTAATTGACATTTTTTGCAATCTACCTCAATGAAAAATAAAAGAAGAGAGAGAAGCAAAAAAAAGGAAATCAGAAAAAAGACGCAAAAAACGAATAAATGAGAATTTGATGTTTTATATGTGAAAAATCATGTCACAAATATAATGATCATTTTAATGATTCGTAGTAAGATGTTTTGTCTACGTTTTTGTAAACATATTTCGCTATGAGGAAACGGCAGATGACAACAACAAGCAACTTTTCAGCTATAACATATCAGTAATTTGTATTCTGTTTGAAAATGTTTTGTCCCAGTACAAGTTCTCAATTTCGTCGTGATTGGACATTCTCAGAAAAGTAGGAAACGATAATCTCAGTTCCATTCATTCCTATGTTCATCAAATCTTGTTTTTTTTTTCGCTTCTTTCGCTCAAAAGTTTCGATTACAAATCGCAACTTATTAAATAAACACAGTAATGATGAAAACTGTTCTTGTAGTGGAAAAGATAGAAAACATTTTACAATATAACACGCGACTATCTTTTGTCTGTATGGTGTCTGTTTTTTAAAAGGAAACTAGCCGCAAGCTAGTCCGTTTGGTGAAAATCCGTCTTTATTAATGCTACAAGATCTTTCATTTTCAAGATGTAGCTATGGCTATCACTTTCAACTTTTTTTCCAGATCACAGCGGGCAGAACAATCATCCTATATTTTCCGTCATATGGTTTTTCATAGAACTATTTAGTTTAGAAACATTTCATTTCGTTATTTTTATTTTTCATATCATAAATTCTTGTTAGGAAATTAACTTTTCATAACTCTATTATCAAGCAGTTGTACAAAATATCCATCTGCTTGAATGTTTGTGTTAATTCTTTTATTTTAACAGTCGCCACTTGTGATATTTCGAGAAGGCTCTTATGTAATTAGACAAATGCCCAAGTGGTCGACCCTCTGTGAATATATTTATGACCTCCACTATTGCCAGAGTTAAAACTTCGAACACATGTTTTAGCGGATGCATTCAGTCTGGTCTACTCTGGGATTTCGGCGGAGCTAATCCGAATTTTCATTCTTCTCGCCACGAGGTTTCACTATTTTTCTGTTTGTTCGTTTTGTTGGTGTTATTAATAAATCTTATTATTAGTAAACGTTGTGTCCGACTGATCAATAATTCATCTATCACCTGTCCCGACACCGCAATATCATCGTGACACGGACCAATATTCGTGAACTTCAATTATCTCCCGTTTATTAAATGCATTTACATATTACTTATAATTATAATGACCTAAGCGTGCTACGAAATCGACTTTTTAATCTTCATAGGGGGGCCAACGGGCGTGATGCTTGTTTTAAAGTTCTCTCAATTGAAGATCCAAAGACGCGGTGGCACCCGCATTCTAAAAATAAAACAACGAAACAATCTCTATTTGTCTATTTCTTAATCTCTGGATGTTAACGAGAAAGCTATTAAGACTTCCTGATGCATTATACAAACAAATAAACAAATGGCGTAAATTGAATTTGGTTTGTACGTTTTCGATTATTAGAATTGATACTTCGTAATGATGTTTGTAAACAGTGCAATACAGACTGGCTTATAATGATGAAATAAAGTACTGGTAGGTACTTGAATTTTTATACTGGTGTGAAAAAAAAGTATTTCGGCAGTCAACGTCATTGAAAGTGACATTTTTAATGGTTGTCAAGAGTATTAAAAGATGATGTTTAGAAACTAACGTTTTTAAAATATTTTTATCAGTAGTATTGAAAGTATCACTCGGGCAAATATATTTGGCTTTGTTCCACTTGCTTATTAGCTATGGAACCATTCTATGGGGAAATTCCAGCAATGCGCTAAACATCTTCAGATAACAGAAGAAAGCTATTCGTCTTCTGACTGGAGTGGGACTGAGAGAACACTGTCGTCCCCACATTACTGACATGAAAATAATGACACTACCATGTATTTACATTTTAAGGCTAATTTGAAATGTCCACTCCTAAAAAATTGTTTTTATAGTGTTGAAGAATTTTCGAATTATTCTTTTTAATGGAATTAAAAAAATGTTTTTGTGAATGACCTGATTGTTTTCTCATTATTAGATATTGTCTCTCAATGTTTTTTGTACTATGTGATGTGCTGTAAACCACTGTGTGAAATAGCCAATAAAGTCTATCTATCTATTTTTAAAACTATAATTCTTTTCGACCAAATACCAATAAACAAAACAATTATTCAATTTTCAAGAAAGTTTTATTATGAACAATAGATATAGATACAATTCAATTCTGTTTCAAATGTATTATATACATTAATTACATTATTATTATTATTTATGAACGTTAATATGAAAAGGACAATTAGAACAACTGCTGACATTTAATACTTTGCGATATTGAAGAGCCTTATAATATATTTGAACTAGCTGAGTTGAACATTTCATGGGCATTAACATTTAATTCTTGAAGTGAAGCGGACGATGCTGTAACGCTGTAGCGTTGTTGGGATAATTCTTACAGCAATAGCCTTTTTATAAGAAATAGATTGATCGATGTAACCCTCAGCTACTGTTGTAGACTTCTATCCTCCGTGCTTCTCAATATCCGTTATATTTGCTCCTGATTCTGCTAGCAAAGAAGCAGGAGACCTTCTGAAACAGTGACCTATATATTCCTTTGGTTCTGGGAGATTTCAGAAACTCAGCAATGATAGAGGGCATTTTTCCAAACGTGTTTATACCAACTGGGTTGGCACTGAATTTATAATTTGAGTATTTCAGAAAAAACGTTGATGATTGATAACAGAAGGGCGTAATGCAACATATTTATTAAAATAGTCAATGGTTTTTCCGACAATGCAAAAAGAACGACCTATTTGCGTTTTTGTATTTGAAATTTGAGCAATCAATGAGTTATCCATTAATTTAATGTCTTCTATCAATAAATGCCACAGCTCTTCACGCCGGCAGGCTCCATATATTCCGAAAATAGTAGCAACTTTCATCATCAAATATTTTTCATGTGGCGCCTCATTTATAAACCTCTGGACTTGTTCAAACGTAACAGTTTTTTAATTTTTTAGCCTATAACTTTCATTTTTCCGCTTTAAGAATGCTAGAGTTCTATGTTTTTGATTTCTCTTCTATATAGGCTAAGAAGAAGGTTTCGCTATAATTTCCTTAGACGTTTTCAATTCTACACCACCTAAGAAAATTAGAATATGCGATGTCATATTTTTTTGGTAATAATTCAATTGAAGCTCTTTTTGCAGCCTCTTCAATATCGTCAAGAATACACAATCACTCACAAACTAAAACCTTACTTATCATAAATTGCCATTATTCGTCATCGGGGACAAGAACTATATCAGGTCGCCGGATGATACTTTCCTGTTGGTGATAGTCAACAGTGTCAGGTAACCACTAGATAAAACTTACCTATTATGACTTCAACAACGCAAGTATTTGTATGTGACCATAAATGTGACAGAGCTCGTCTTTATTCCCTCCTATCTGTTGTGAAAATATTTGGATCATTGATATGATAGAACTGTCTGATACTTGAGGAAACTCCATTATAACGTATTCAAAAAACACACTTCAATTCGAGATTTTTACTTGACCAACTACATAACCGAGACACATGTCAATCAATAAAAAATAAATAAAAATAATTCACTTATTTCAAATCACGATAAGTGAATGAAATTCCTGACAACGCTAATTTATTATATTTTGAGGTCCAAAATTTATTTTCTAGTAATACGCCACTGGAAACAATTGGTTAGTTGAGCGCTTTTTAAACAGAAACCATGTTAATCCAATATTTAATCACGAAATTTAAGATTTGCTAAAGATTTGGTTAGCTCAAAATTATTTTCAACTAAATGACAATTTATATTCTTATAGCAAGGGTCTAATAATGGAACACCCCTTCGGTCCCTTGTTAGCTGAAATTTTCATGGAAAACATCGTTTTTCAAAAGGCATAAAATCGGATGTTGCCTACAAAACCAATAATAATTTGAGTGGATTCATTAAAAACAATAATGATGAAACTTCAGTGTCAGATAGATTTGGAGTATACAAGTCGACTTTAGGTTCTTGTCCAAAAATTTTTATATCGGACAAACCGGGCGAACTTTTCCCAAAAGGATGAAAGAGCATAGAAGTAATTTTTTGATGAAAAAACCATTTCAACATTTGCGAATCATCTTTTGACAGATAGCACGAGTTCAATCACGATCATGATGTATTTAGAAGAAAAGGTCCAAAACTCAACCTTTTGGGATGTTTATAAATCAATAGATGTAAAAATTCGGAATTATTGCTCATTAATCAGATAAACTCGAATTGTTCCTCTTTATTACATTTAGTTTGCAACGGGAAAATTGGTAATTAATACGGATCTCAAAAGTATTTCCACGACCGAGGATGCTATCGCATAGCGAAACACGTGTCGCGGTTTTGTAAACTCACAAGAGGAAACCTCACATTGAGGTGTGTTTCTTTAATACAGTTGGATCATTGCTTATAATAAAACCTGGAAACAAATCCGTAAAGCAAAAACAGTCAAGTAAATTTCTAGGAGTGAACTATAGCTAGAAAATACAAATTAATTAAATGTCAAAAAAATCTTATATATGTTGATAACTATTATTTTATGACCATCCTCCGAGGCATATTGAGCGACACTGAAGTTTGCTGGTCTTAGAAATCAGATGTATGTCTCGTTCTAATTTAAACGCTTTCAACAGCTCGTATTGTCTGACCTACATTGGTCACAGTACTTAAAGCTTATGTCTATGCATTTCTCTTTTGGGTGACAAAATACTTAACTTTCTGATAACTATAGTTTATTATGATTTTCGCTTCCTCAAGCAGGGACTTTCTATAAAATTATCATTAATAATAATTAATTCATTGACCTGTTTTTGCCTATTTCTATTTGCTCTTACTCGATTGTTTATTCTCTTTTTAGGTGATCAAAATTAGGCACCCCGAGATTTTTTTTATTTTTTGGACAAATTTTTTTGCTTCTATTTTTTCAAGATGTGACATTGAAAAATACATATAACCCTCAATTTTCAACCTTCTATCAACAACCCTTATTTTTGAATAGTAATTTTGGTAATTCAGTCATTTTTAACCCTGATCATAGATCAGGTCTCCTGTCTCTGTCACACAATGAACCTTCTCTCTCTGCCTACAAAGTTTTCGGCCACTATTATTGTTTATCTATCGAGTGTAGATCATCCAACAGTTCTTGAACTCATTGGATTTTCCAGGCATGTCACCGCATAATTTACAACTGAAGGTTTGATCGCTCCGCAATTTGAATCCACCACGGCTGTGCAACAATACGCGAGTAGTCATTAAAATAATTAATGAAAAACTTTGTCGAAGCCAGCATTTCAAAAGGCAAGTTCCGAGATGAAAATATATCAATACCACGAATCCCTTTTATATCTGCAGATGTGCCAATTCGTTTTAAACGTGTGGAATTTCCAATTAGATTGGCATTTGCAATGACTATTAGTAAGTTTCAAGGTCATTCATGACTTGGATTTGAGCACACCATGTTTTTCACAAGGACAATTATACGTGGCATGATCTCGAGTGGGCAAACCATCCAGATTGTTTGTGTTAGCTAAACATGGACTAACGAAAAATATTGTACACACTCTAGCATCTAGGGATTGATATTATCTCCAAGTGTTATTGTTCTCAAATAATTTAAAACTTAATAATGTCGAAATAACGATCAGATACTTGAAATTTATTGAATCCTACCTTTCCGGTAGACTGCAGAAGTTGAGGATAGCTGAAAGTGTGTCAGAAACAAGTCATGTGACTTCAGGGATTTCGCACATTAGGCCTATATTATTTCTACTCTTAATTAATGATGTTAAATCAATATTTAAACACTGTAATATATCTCTGTATACGTACGACCCTAAGTTTCTCAAAACAGTTCAATCTACCAATGATATTGAATGTATTCAGAATGACCTCCTGACGATCATCTTCGTTTCTTTCGGGATTTGGAGCTTAGCCCCCCTACCTTTTTGGCTGATTTTAGTCCAGAGGGACAAAAATCAGCCAAGTACATGACTTAGGGGGTGGCGATATGAAGTCCTCGGACATCAGTACCGCCCTTTCACGGGTAACCCCTACCTGGCTGGGGTGGGATGGATGAAAAAACTATTCGTCCGTTAACGGGGGACATGAGGGCCTCATTCGACAGAGTGTCGGGGCCTTCTATATCAGGAGGGGTCGTCTACAGCATAATCTATAGCTTCCCTAACTAACACTCATTCTCTGAGCGAGAATCCGATCTTAAATAGTCCTGACGAACATTCTGGAGATATCTACCGGTTTCGTTAATAATCCGTTCTTTTCTTTGGCGTTCGTCGATCGCATTCCTCCGCGGACGGTCAGGGCCGGCTTCAGATTCATTACAGTATTATAATTGTAATATGAGCATTGATTCATATGATGATTATTCTTTACCATGTTATTTTCTGTATGCAATCTTATGCCACATACAAGCAGGTTTGCAACAATTAGCTCCATTTCGCCTCACCCGATCACACTTTTTACAACGATCTCATTCACCAGCTTACTGCCCAAGTTAAGCGCGCGTAAAGAAGTTTTACTTCAAAAATAATTGTGCAATGTTCCCCAGAGAACAAAAATCAAGTTACAAAGGCATCCTAGCTAAAACAATCCTGCAGAATGTTGTTTCGATACGGACAGGGTGCCCACCTGCAGGCAAATCTGGCATCTATTTGTGCAATGTTCTTCAAGGAGAACATTTGCAATGGTACTTGTAAAAAAGCAATAAGTATTATTCTTTATTCAGCTGAGAATAACCACTTGCGAACATGTAGTTTCGATATTGTTACAATTTAAGAGGACCAGCTGGGTTGGACAAGCAAATCAATTCTTTCCATTCGTTAGAAACTCTTCGACACGCTTTGTGAACTTTGTTCGATTTAATACATTTCATTATTTATACAGTATGCAAAAATATTGAATTTTATCCAGTTCTGAGCTAAGTTTGAAGTTGCAAGTTCCTTTAGTTTCTCGATAACTTATTTTCAAATTGATTGCAAAATTTAAACCAAACAGACAAGGAGCTAGTAGAAACGTGGAACAATTTGAATAAAAATTCAAATGTGTTTCATAATATTCTTCATTACTACAAAACACCTATTTAATTTTCCATGAAATTGTTGAGCAGTATATAAAATGTCAAACGCTGACAAATCCACTCCGGGCTGTTGATTATGGATGCGCAGTAGTTCAAAAAAAATGAAACTCTGAGACACAAACATCAAAGGTTCCGACAGAAATAAAACTACTGGTTCTTGTAGCAGTATACTTGTGGCAATAGTGGGATCTGCAAGAAAACGGCCTGTGTAATATATGGAAATTGGCATAAATAACACAAATATTTTGGTATTGATTTTATGTCAATCTTTGCAAGGTTCCGACGAGAGTGGGGCTACTGGTTTAAGCTCTACTGTGCCAATACTGTGATTATAGTATGTTTGTTTTGGTTGTCAGTTAGTACTGTTTCGAATCGTCCAAAATCAGTGAGTCAGTTGTGGACTGAAAAGGTTAACGCGACAAAATGTTCAGGTATTCAGTTGGGTGACTGTTTTATAACTGTGAGGAACAATCCGGACAGATAACCAGAAGAAGACTAGTGTGACATTAGTGTGTGTTCAGCGCCTCTGCAAATGAAATGCTGAAGTACGTTGGATCTTTTTATTTTATGAAGAATCAAGATCGAGTGTATTTCTCAAAATATTTTACATATATTTACTATATATTACAATTTTACAATATTGAATAACACCACGGTATTTCTATACATTTTGCTCCTGGGTCTATACAAAGCATTATAATGTACGCTATCAGAATCGTAAAAGTCAGAAAAATACTTCATCATAATTGTAAAACACCGAAACCTATAGAAATCATAGTTCAAAGGAAAGTACTCTATCATAATCGTATTTTTGCATAACTAACGTATTCCATCATAACGTACTTTTTCTAAACGTAGGAAGAAATTCATTCTGTTACTCTGTTCTGTACAATTTTGGACCAGTGAAATTCATTGCCTAGCATTCATTTTTTATTTTGTTCAAGTATCTTTATTTATTTAATTACGTGAAGACAAAATCGGACAATTAACGTAATCTATTTTTTAGTGTGTGTGACACTGCAAAATTTTCGTAACAACTGTGTCTTCAATGTAGGATTCAGCAATAGAAGATAAATTTCACCCTCCTGCTCTTTAACCTAAGCTATCACTTGATCAGCACCCATATTCTGCTGGTAGTTTCAGAGAACATCTGCAATGTTTCTATACTTACTTAATGTTTTTATACTTATGAAATATAATTTCATATAGGACGCAAAATACATTTTCAAAAACGATAACTTGTGAAGAACTTGTTGTGGGAACTTTCTTTGATTTATAAACCACTCACATGTAATCTTGGACAATGATACAGAATGCGTGATCTTGGTCTTAGTTTTCGCATCAATGAG
>WOGP01002927.1:0-15905 GCA_015342065.1 Leptinotarsa undecemlineata | reverse complement strand
ATATTGATACACCTGAAGTTCTTAAAGTATATTATAATGACTTGTTTCAGGAGGAGTGTCCACCAGTTGCTAAAAATATTTTGATGCAAATGCACCAGGAGAGGTGGGCTAAAGTAAGAAAGAAATGGATTGAAACTGCCTCAAGAAATGAAGCTAGATATTCTAGAAGTACACAGGCTCTTCACACAATTTATAATAAGTAAGTTTTATAATATCATGAACACTTGAAAACTGGTAATTATTTTTTTCGTGGCGAGAAGTGAATTTATTGATACCTTCCTTTTTTACAGAGCTCAAGAGGAATCATCCTGAAGCTTCAAGGTTAGAAAAAATGAAAGACTCCTTGTATGTTACTTTTTTAATAAATAAGATACTGATTTTTTTATTCCTAATTTGACAGGACAGTTCGTTTTAAACAATAAATATAGGAACTACAAAAACTAATATTAAAAAATATATAGATTGGATTGAAGTTATAAAATAAAAACATAAAATTTATACATTGCTTGATTCAGCTTAAAAATAATATAATCACATTTCAGGAGACTTTTATCAGAAAACATCAATTTCTGCTGCTCTGGTTAGATAATATAGATAGAATACAATTAATGAGGTATGTAAAAAATGATATTCGTTACAAAATGTATCACCATTATTTAATTATAAGTTTACCAGTCCTTCATCCGTTTGTTTTTAGATTGTCACATATGGGTTACAGAATGCTCTTCAAGCTATAATTTTAGAAATTTTATTTTCTCCCGATGATATTTTCACTTTGATGGATAATATTTTTTGTTCAGCTGAAAAGACTGGTACAGTTTACATTTTAGTAAAAGAATTTTTGAAGTAACCTAATCTTAGTCAAAGCTTTAGTACTGTTATTTCTCAGTAAGTGACAATGCCAATATTTCTTCCAACAATCTCTGTTCCTCTAATCTTTCTTCTTCTTCCCTTTGTCTCTTCCTTTCCTGATCTTGTTGTGACAATAGCAGTGCCTTATGAAATTCTGAATCTGTGTCAGGGCTGTTGTTTTGTGGCTCAAGATTATTCACGTCGTGCTGATAAAGCTCTAAGCTGGCTTGAATTGCTCTACAATAATATTTCAAACTAGCAACTAGGGTACTTTAGCAAAACTAAATTGATAACGTACAATGAAAGGGTACAATTGTATAGAGTGTATCCCAATGATTCGATAAAAGATGCGTTTAAGTCAATTATAAATTTAATTTTTATATTATTATTAATTTAGTAGTATATGATAATGGATGGAATAACCCTGTACAATTGAAATATACTAAAAGGATTTTTTTCTAAGCATTTTTTTCTGAGTCAACACCAAGTGCTGTGGAGTTGATGCTTTAAATCTTAAAAATAAGAAGAAGTTTAAACAAGAATAAATATTGTGGCTTTATTGAAAAAATATACCTTTGTAGTTGTCTTTCTTCTTCTCCAAGGAAGCTTGGTGTTTCAGGTCGAGAAGGTTTTTGGGCCTTCAATGCTTCCCAGATATCAACCTACAACACAACTTGTGAAATGTTGAAATATGTTATTTATCAATTAAAACCAAAAACTGTTAAGCACTAACCTCGTCCTTCTCTGTGCCTGCATCGATAAGGCTTTGCTGAATTGCAAATTGAAGTAAATCATCTTCCTCTTCCATGCTGAATTGGCGTCGTCCGTCAATACCTGTTGATATAAAAAAAAACATTACATATCATTTGAATGTTCATTTATAGAGAATGATTCAAAAACAGAAAGTAATAAACAGAGTGAGGCTTTAGCAAAATGATATGTCATTTCATGATTATTGATTATAGTTCGTTTTTACCTTTCACGCTGTCAAGAGTGATTAGAATCTTCAGGAGTACAAAGGCCAACTTGGTATTGAAGATGCCAAGCACTCAAGTCTGCGAAACATTGAGAAACTTGAAACAAACAACTGTCAACAATGACGTAAAACAATAAACAGAATAAAATAGAAAGTATTCTTGAGGAAGGAAATCGCTGTTCTTGATGAACAAAGTTGTCAATCATAATGAGAATCAAATAAATGAAAAAGAATTTCATAAATAAAAAAAAACAAAAAATACTTATACCATTACCAATCTGAGAGTATCCAGAGGGACATTTGAACAGGCATTCGTCAAGAACACACGTCAATCTATCTTCTTCTTGTACTTTGGAAACATGAGCTACTTCAGAATCCATTGCAAATATGTTGCCAAAGGTTATTCTTGCATTTAAAACATGGAACAATGGAATTTCTGAAAAATTGAAGTATCAAATGTGCAGAAATTATCGGAACTGATTTATTACATATATATTTTTAAATACAAATTAAAATAATTAAATTTTCAGAAAATATTAACGCTTTAATATAAAATTTTGGGCAACTCATTACGCAAACATCAAGAAAATTTTCTATGGGAATATGAACTTTTGATAATGTGGCATAATCTAATTTTTTTTTTTCAAGATTCAGATAGATTCCGATTATCATGGTCTACTTCATTAACATGTCATCACCTTCTGGGAATGTTTTCTCAAACACACTTAGAAAAAACACTGGAATGAATGAAAGCATACTTCAGAGGTTATTTGACAAGCTATTGTTCAAGCAATCAGTAGAGTAAATTAAATGAATGAAATTTAATGTTTGATGAACTAATAATTCACTTGTCTAGTTGAATGAAACTTTCAATATGTTGTACCGACCCACGAAAAATATGGAACCCAATATAAACATGGGGGACACAACAAAATGAGGAAAATTAGTCAAAGAAGGATATGAAAGAAAATGCTGCTAATTGATTTGAATGGGTGAAGGAATTGAGAGCGATAATAGGAGAAGGAATACAAAATAAAGCTTGAATTACGAATGGAAACACTAATAGTATAGAATGCTAAGGAAAACTATTAAAATCCATTTGTGTATCAAAAGAATGAAACGAAATAATAATATTGATTCATACAGGTAACAAAAGGTTAGGACTGAGATTAACCAATAAGTACCATAAATTTGACAAATCAAAAATAAGAAACATAAAAATAGAAAGTGTGGTGAAAAATCAGTAAAGGTTTATTTAGAAATATTAGATAATGGTTGCACCACTGAATATTTTTTGTCATACTTCAAAATTAATTCATATTTGTGGATTAGATGTAATCTGAATAATTTTTATAATTGCTGTTTCATGGCAAAAGAAGTTAATGCACAGCCACTTAACATTTTCATTTGTGTTTGTGCAACACTACATGCCGGGGTTTTTTTATCCAGCTTTCAGTGGCAGTAAGAAAACTCCAAGAAGCTGAAAAACCAAAAAATCAAGTCTCATCAGAACTCCCAGAAACCTATCATCTACGCCACTGACCACATGTGACTATTTATTTCTTGTTAGATTTCGACGTGTAACCATTTGTAGATGAAATGCTAACACAGATGAATTGTTATTTATTTTGTTGATTTCAAAAAATGTACCACTGCTCAATAGTTAAAAGCATTATTAAACATATTTTGTTTTGTATGACACTATCTGCCGATAGCTTCCAGCAGTCATAATCAAAATTAAGCTCTTATATAATTGGTAAGCCCTTGTGGTCACAAATTTTGAAAATCTTAGTCCACTTATCAAACTATTTGGGAATTATCTATCACAAAGAGAAAGTTGGCCTGATAGACTGGATAGAAAACAGCAACAGATACAAAGAAAAGGTAGTTGACAATGAAGTTAGAGTAACCAATCTACAAAAAGAATAATGGTAGGAATTAAAAATGAAAAGCATGCTTCAGAATATTCAAAAATGAAGTAAGAGTAAATATTTCAAGTATTTGGTAATATTTAAAGTTATATGTAAAACAAAATTCGAGTTCCAAGTTGGTAATGCTAAATAATTACATTATACATCTGGATTTGAAAAAATATAAAATCCTCTTAGTATTATTTATAAAAAACATTCATTAGGCCTACCTATCTTTACAGGAAAACCAGACGGCAGCTGCATTTGAATGAAATCTTTCAATTTAGCAAAATGTGAACTAGATATGGCCATCAAATCGACAATTGGAAGAATTTGTTCTGGAAGAGACAGTGGATAATTTTCACATAACCACAGGTTAGCCTTGAATTTCTGAACTTTAACATTGACCTCTTTTGGGCGTCCTATATCTCTGCCCTGAGCTTCCAAATCCACAGAACAGTCAAAATATTCTTCCGGAGTTATGTTGCACGGATTGCTAGAATTGCGAAATTCTTCCTGAAATCATTTTATTTATTTATATATTACAATATTATGAAATTAACTAACATTGTTTGGAAGCAATGCAGTTGCTTGACTTTCTCCGACTTCTGCAATACCTAAGAAATTCTGCAAGGGATGTTTGTTATTTTTGCTTCGAGCCTTATCTGTTTCTGTTAAATGTTCGGTTCTAGTTTTTGTGATAAGTTCTACGTTAGATGCACCAAATACTTTACATTCATATCCATTTATCATTTCAGTCTTATCCGACCTCCAACCCCACATCCCAGCTTTATTCCTGAAAGAAAAAGTGAGAACAGTTGTGAAGTTTGCGATAAAGTGAACTGACCTTTCAAAACTGATTTTTTCTGTGTCAACATAGGTCGTAACTATAGGTGTAGTTAATCGTTGAGATACAGATTCTTCATTTGGTAATAACATTCCTAGTGAATCTTCTGTAGTACGCATTTGCTCGCAGTACACTTGCTGAGTGTCATGGTCGATTTCCATCATAGTAGCACCATCATCTGAAGAACCATAAACACTCTTATGAACTGAATGGAAGAAGGCATATACTATTTATGAACTGAATGGAAGAAGGCATATACTATTTATGAACTGAATGGGAGACAGGCAGATACTATATCAGGTCTTGAGATATGTCTAGCTTACAAAGCGGTAATTGTTTTCAAATATTGAAAATGCAACAAAAACAGTTCTGACTTCGCCTTTTTACCCCGACAGTAATATTCTTGAGTTTCAGATAATAAAACTTATAAAAAAGCGTTCAAGATACAAATCAAACTCCATTTTGCAACCGTATTTGGTTCTAAGGTGGCACATCTTCTACTGAGTTGAATCTTCTGAAGAATAAATTCTATTTGTAGGTCACTCTTACATATAAACATAAAAATATATATTTGTAGATGATACAGCTATTCATTTCAATAGTACAAATTTACAGGAGATCTATGGAATTGATATTTGATCATGAATGTTATGAACTCTGGTATTTAAGCAAAATAATAAAACAGGTTCTAGTATTGAAAAAAAAGATATTTGTTCATAAATAAATTTGAGGTAATTTTATTTTTTCAATTAAAAACATGATTGGTAATGACTGATTGAAAAATTAACGAGGTTTCATATTCCCTGCCATTTAATTAATCCAACATACAATAATTTGTCTCTTGATTCGGTTCCATAGTAATGATAATGATGTGTCTTCATTTCTCTTAGTATCATTTGATAGTAATGGCGTCTTTTGGGATTGTTGATAATCGTTAAACATACAAGTTATACCAATAACACATTAAATTGACAATTTAAAGTTAATTATGTCAATGAATTACTAATGACATTTATTTTGCGGTTTACAAAACCGCAACAAGTGTTTCACTATACAATAGCTTCCTTCTTCCTTATGCAAGATTGGCCTGGTCCATTCAATCAATAAATTATCTGTATATTACAACATTCTGTGCATTTACTTTGGTTGTGTCTGCGAACGTTTGTATTTTATAAAAGTAAATATCAATTAAATGCTTAACTATTTTTTTCTACAATTCAATATGAGAAGAAGAAACAAATATCAAAACCAGAAGCAAATGAAACATCTGCTCAACAATTTTAAATTATGTGTGCCCATCAAAAAATGAAGATTCGAATAGTAGTAGCCTCTCATTATCTCATCATTACTTATCTACTTTTCAAAAAATCTTTCATAATTTTTGTCATGGACTGCTATGGTTATTAGCATAGTGTTCTGGGCAGGTTATTGTAATGATTTCACAAGTCATTTAGGAAGCACTGCAATGTAGCAGAATCAATAACCTTTATCTAAATAAATTCTCGTGAGAAAAATATCTGGTTAAAGACGGATTCCAACTCATCACTATTGGATTGAGAGCTAGACCCGCTACCACTACGCTAATTCATGACTATGTCACAACTGAATTAGTCATTTGAAAAACCCCTCTAGTTCAAACACATTTCATTGTTAATTGACAGGTTCTGATTTTTTTTGTTTTTACACAAGTCTTGGTGTCCAAAATTATTAATATAACAATTTGACAGGTTTAGAAAAAATTTTGGTTTTTCCACAAGTTTCAGTTTGCAGACAAGTAGAGTTTTTTAAACAATTGATACGATTACAAAACAAGAAGCAGGCATTTTTCATAGTTATAACATTTTATGAGGATATTAAAACTTATCTCAGGCAGGTTGAAAATTATTCAATTGTATAATTTTTAACTCTTAGTATAGTGTCGATTGCAACCTTTGAATGGTAATCAAAGAATATATTTTAGTGTAAACTATACTACAATAAATTTTTTTATTAGTTAATTTGGATAATTTTACTTCTGTAGTTTTGCTGATAGTTAAATAAATTTATGTTTTATTTTTGATTTACATCATTGAATGATCATTCTAATAAATACCTAACCCCAAAATGAAATTCAGGCTTAGAAAGATTTATTATTATTGGTATTGGTAAAAAACTCAATAATACCTTATTAGCTTCTAAAAAAATGATTTTTTTACACAATCATTTTGGTCATGGCATATGTCATATACAAATTCATCAATTTTTCTACAATAAACATTAACAATAGGGTGCAAATGCATGTGCAAAATTTCAACACAATTATAAAGCATAGCTAATTACTTAGTTAATTAATGAGTTGAAGATCAAGGGGTAGAAATGGGAAAAGCTATTACTTTATACCCATAAAATATTTACCAGGTTTGTTAAATGTTCTCAACTTATAAACATAACTTCTTTCTCCTCTGATTGGTGAGGAAATCTGAATAGCTTGTAAATCAAACGTCAGTACATCATTAAATGAAAAAGGAAATACTTACTATGTCCTTGAAAAACATAACTTCTATTTCCTCTCTGCCAGCTGGTGTGGTCAAATCCCAGAAGGGTTGTATCTATTCTAACACTAGATCCTTGCTTATAAACTTTATAAGTATCACTTGGGCACATTCTAGATACCAATGGAACTGAAACAACATTTTAAATAAAGAATTTAAACTGAATAAAATTCATTTTGAATTATAAATATGGCTTATAATATAATCTTTACCCCAGCTGGTGAATTCCCATTTCATTTCAACGTAAAAATCAGGAGCTTCTTTTAATCTCTGAAGTAGTTCAGGAATACCTGCCATTCGGCTTGTATACCGCTGAAAGTCTCTACTTTCCAAAACCATTTGTAACAATTCTGGATCCCCAGTGGCCACAGCTTCTTGAACAACTGATGATGGAAAATCAAAAATTAGTCATAATTTGATCATTTTAAGCATACTAATTATGTTTCATGGTTAAATCATACATGGTACGAAATTTTGAAATTATACTATGCCAATCAGTTGGCAGACTATACATTTTGTTTAAACTGCCAACTACTACCAAATTCTTCATAATCATCTCTAGCCACTATTTTACTACACCAAAGTGTGCATGAGGCACCTGGAGATGCCACAAAGAGTCTTCAGAGGCTGGGCAGCTATCTCACCAAAACAAAAATTGACAATTTTTATTATTATTAGAATTTTATTAAATCACTTTTCAGCTCTTTATTACAATCACAAAAAAGACCACTATTTAGACTTGTAAACCTAACATCACTTCAATATTTTATTAAATCACTTTTCAGCTCTTTATTACAATCACAAAAAAGACCACTATTTAGATTTGTAAACCTAACATCACTTCAATAGTTTTGCTTAATATTAAGGGTACTATGTAATAAAGTTTGGGAACTCCTATCACAGCTTCTTCATGCCTGTCCTATTACTGAACTATCAGTTCTAGATACTGATGATGTTTTGTAAATTGTACTTTTGTACAAGTTTGTCAAAAAATGTTTTCAGTACAATATTTTAGCAAAACTGCAAGCTAGATTTATTTTGAATAACAAAAAATTCTTAGAAAAGGTGAAGACAAAACTTAATGAGCTTAGTTGAAGAATTATTCATAATCTCATTACCCACCTGTCCATCCCTTCAAATTCTCACAGTTAACATTGGCTTCAGAATTCAATAACGTTCTGGTGGATTCTAGATGTCCCAGGGTTACAGCTAGCATCAAAGGAGTTCTTCCTCTATTATCTTTCTTTTCTTTATCATGCTTTGAAGAAAAACAAAAAATTGATGATCATTTTGAAATGGCTTCATAGAATACATATGAATAGGTTTTTCAATATAATATACCAATATTAAAATACGAACAAGTAATCAAAAGATTAGTCACCTACCTCCTTTCTAGAAAGAAGGTCTCTTAAATTTTTGTAATCATTGTACCAAACACACCAGTGTAGTGGATATTCGGTCTTGATACATTCTGCTGTAACCATTTTGGCGGTATTTTACTACTGATTATTAATCGCAGTTACACAATTCAATAACATTTCTAATGAACGAACAAAGTGAACATAATACAAATCATATCCCCGAATAAATTGTGCTATCTCTGAAAAGTCATTTTTGACAACTATGGAATTATATCTGACAGTTCAAATGCTCAATTCACCAAACGTCAGTGAACACCTGCGGATAGTGCCAACCTACGATTTATTTAGAATATTGGTTAGTGTGCGTTCTACTAAGTGTTCACAACAATTACGCTCACGACCGCAGTTTCACTTGCTTGTGAGCGTAACTGTCGTAAATGGAATGGATTATGGAGCGTTTTCGACATTCACGTTAACATTACAAATGGCGAGGTTAAAAAAAGTAGTAGTTTTAGGGAGGTTAGGCAAGCTTCGACAGTAAGTTTCAATAATTGTAAACTAACACTTTTTATATTGAAAAGGAAGTTTAGTTTAATTTTTTGTATATAATTCTAGTGAAGTATTCAAATAAATTGAGTTTGAATGTAATCTCTAGATTATACTATGAATTTATGTTACTCCTAAATTTCTTGTTGACATTTTCAAGCTTCAAATATCATCCGTGCGTTCCACTAAACGCTCACAATACACAATGATCAAAATGCTCCATAACCTTTCCACATAACGACGGCGGTTGTTGTGGTCACTCATGCCGTCATTACTTTCGTTAACGGGAAGCTCACAACGACCCATCTGAAGAGGTGGATCGTCTGAGTTATAGTTCTGTGGTGGAAGTAGACGTTGAGAATATTTCGGCGTTATTTTGAAAATGACAAAAATGTTATCTGTCATTCGTAATTGATTTCTAATTTCTTAACTCATTCCATTGTTCAATCTCATAAGTAATTAATGGAATAATTACTCACACATAATGAAGTGAATTTAGGAGTAGCATAGATTTAGAGTATAATCAAAGTGTGCAATTAGACAAGACATTTTCAAAATTTGAAGTGTAATATTTGATAGAGAATCATGTACCTGAAAGGACTTTTGAATTCATCATCTGAATAACGATGAAATACATTCTCATAATCAATAATACATGGCCTAAGTTTTCGGTTTTCACGGTTGTAATTTTGTAAAGTTGCATTCCACTCTCCATCTAAACTAGATGAACTAGTTTCTGGAGCACTATTGCAATGTATCTACAAATCTCCAATTGCCGTACAAGACATTTTTTAATATAAATAAAGTTAGCTTGCAATTATTGAAACTTATTTTTAAGGTTTGTGTAACCTCATTAAAACTTCTACTTCATTTTTTCAACCTCGCCAATTGTAATATTCACATGAACGCCCAAAACGTTTTATAATCCATTCCACTTGAGTTTACGACAGTAACGCTCGCAAGCAAATGGAACGGGAAAAAGTGCGGTCGTGAGCGTGATCGTTGTGAGCGCTCAGTGGAACGCACAGATATTGTCATGAAAAAAATCAAAAATTGCGCCAAAATATTCTCAACATACACTTTGACTTATCTCTTCATAGGTCGTTGAGAGCTTGCCGTGAGCTAAAGTAATGACGTCATGAGTGACGTTTTCGCCGCGATCTCAACGACTGCGGTCGTTATGTGGAACGATTAAAGGGGAATATTGATCGTTGTGAGCGGTTAATGGAACGCACGGTAAACATTATCTATCATATAATTATATTACACAAGAGTAGTTCTCTCTCTCTCTCTCTCTCTCTCTTTCTCTTTCTCTATGTTTTTGGCTTTTGCTTCCATTCAGGCACATTAAGTCAATACAGGAATAGTTTGTTCTAAAATAATTTGAGCAAATGATTTTCATCTCCAAAGAAATAGGTTTTCATGGTAACCAGTAAACAATCCCTCATCTCATATCCTCAAAACATCTTGCCGAGTAAACTATCAGAAGTGGTCCCTTGGAAGTGTTTCATTTCGATCGTGAATATATTGAAAATATCAAAATTCAAAGGTATTGGTTATCTACTTCTCTATCTTTATACAAAAAAAAAACATCTAAAACACTAGACACTTTGCTTGAGCCGACTGTTATAAAGCTTTTGGTCACCAGGCAATTACGCCGTACATGAACATTGATCTAAAAATCATCATATGTAGGTACCTCCGCTATCGTCAATTGTCTAGCTTTGTGAAAAACTTTTTCAACGTGAGCATACTTGGCGTATTTTTCCATATAGTTGATTCCCAGATATTTTCCTTCCTTTACAAATGGAATAACCATAGGTACCATTGAAGGAAAGTTGTATTAAATAATCTAGATTCCTCTTTGTGGTGAAGAGTACTATCACAGTTTTGCTGTGGTTCACTTTGCCATCAGTTGTCTGAACTTAGTCCAACATTCTTTGGAGGATATTGCAGGCTACCCTTCTCGAAGCGGTCCTTGCCAAGAAGTGAATAGTGTCTATATATCCTTTTGCTTACTCTGGCACAGCTAATGCCAGAGTAAGCGAGTAGATTACCTGTACCTACGATAGCCTCATTCATCAGAAAGAGGAATGTTGATGTAACACATCTCTCTTCCAATGGTGTGGTATTTCCGTTTGTACCGGAAATGAAATATCTAGACACTTATTATATCGATAAAATGTTTCATCTAATAATCTCACGTGAAAAACCTTACCGAATTGTTGAAGGATGTGTGGAGTCTTGGAACTTAGGCCCCAAACAAATATATACCTATATCAGTGACGGCTCGTGGAGAACAGAGGAGACTAAAGTCATAAAGACTGTATACATACAGAAAAGCCCGCCGGAGGCGCGAAATTTTTTATGTTGTTGCACGCTTTGCTTAATACTAAAGTTAGGGCATGGGCATGACAATGCGTAAAAAGTGCATGAGGAGCTATGGACTTTATTTTCGTTTGTAAACCATTTAAACGATCGGCCATGACCGCAGCCCCATCATAGGTTTGCGCAATCTACTTTTGTCTAAAATTATAGGAGTCACACGTACCAATTAAAAAATTAAACAAATCGTCGCTGTGTGCTCAGATGAAACATCATGAAAACCCATAAAACATTCTACCGTATTACCATCTTCGACATATCACATATCTAAAAACGATTGGGAGTTATCATGTACAGGTAATATCGGTAATTTCATCAATTTTCCATGCAAAAAAAGAGATACTTTTGATCTCCTTGCTTATATTTTCCTTAATAATATATGTCACACTATCTATGAGCTCATTTTGGATGGTTTTTGATGTGCCCGAAAAAACGCTACCGTTTAAAAAAGTGCCTAATTGTTAATCATATTTGTCTCATAACATTAAAATTTCCTTGTAATTGCCGCGATTAATCGAATCTTCGGTTTCATCGTGTCCGCAAAAGCTGATTCTTGGGAACCCAAATAAATCGTAATATCCATATGTCTTTTTAAATTCGACCGATTTTCCCTATCCTGATTATTGAAAGAAATTATGGCCTGTTTTTGAGCTCTATCTAAAGCTGTTGCTATGCAATATTTTGTTAGCTGAACAATTTTAATTTACAAGACGAAAATATATGCTCCTCAGATTTAAAATGTCTTTCTGTAGAGCGAGGTAATTTTTTTAAATCGGAGTACCCTATTGTAAGGAATTGAAGAATTAACTGTCCTGAACAAATTCTTTTTAACAATACTTCACTAACACTAATAATTTATATACACCACTTTGCAACTAACGCTTGATTCACTGTTTGATAATCTTTCTTCAAACGCACGATTCGCTTTCTAGCTCCCTCCCTCCCTCTCCCTCCCTCCCTCTCTGAGCGAGGATCCGATCTTTTATACTGGTGACGGACATTCTAGAGACATCTAGCGGTTTCGGTACTAATCCATTCTCGTTTAATGGAGCCGGTTAACCAATCGCATTTATAACACCAACTAATATTAAATGCTCGATTTTGTCAATTATCTGATGCTTTAATAGAAATCAAATTTAGTTGAGGCCTTTCCAGAATTGTAATAATGTTAAATTTATCATCATAAGATAAAGACTCGAAATTATTTGTCATCATCCGATCGACTAGATATATCGTTAGAGTTTTTTATTTTGTTCAACGTATCCATAATAAAGAAAAGAAAACTTACCGAAAAGTAAAAACCTGAAAACACCTTGAAACTGAAAGAAAACACTTTAAAAACACATTAAAAATAATATCAAAAAGCACAGCTAAAATGCAATACTCCCTGTTTTATACACAAATAACAAATATTATCAAGAAACACTAAAACGATTTACCTAAATATTCTTCAGTCTTAAATAAAAAACAAACGCAGTCGTACACTAACGGAGACCAACTGGAGGCTAGCCTCCCATAACGCTATACTTTCTGCAACTGAATTACAAAAAGTAAAGTATGTCGCTGGTTGGATCGGTCTCGTGGAGCATGTGTTTTTTAAAGCGGTCGGAGGCTTGACTCCCTTTCAACGTATGGCATTTATTATTTCGGGTTGATGGTTTATTCGTTATTAGTTCATGGGCGGTGCGTTTGAGCTTTGTTGATGCAGGATACAGTGTGGTACGTACTACGTAATGATTTTTTTCGGGCACATTATGGATTTATATTGAAAATTAATGGTAAGTAATGGTAAAGTAGCCTCAAATTTCATGGGAAGGCTAAGCCTCCCTTGCTTCCTCTGACGAGCCGCCGCTGATTAGATCTAGTCCTAATTCAGGCAGACTGTGACGTCATCACACCAGCCAGGTTGCCTCTAATCTCGCTATACAAGGCAGAAGGACCACCCAGTCAACCAGAGTACACCAAATTGTCACGTGGTGTCCTCAAAGTGTCACGTAGCTCGTCAGCTAATCAGAGCGCACGCTTCTGCGTCCCAGAACATCGTGGCGGGAGATTTGAATTTTCTGTGGACATAAATAATTCAGGCAGACAAATGACCAGGCATATCCCTCAACGGGACAAACCACCCAGTCATGTGGCGCGCTTACGTCAGTTCATCTTTTCGCTCAACACATTTTTTTTCGTGACGTAGATCTAGCCCTAATTCAGACAGACTGCGGCGCCATCACACTGTAGATTATTTCAATCACTATTAGGTGCTGTTTCAAAATCATCATCTAAATGACTCTGTCGTATGGTCTTTGTCTTGATGGATAATTACTACATTATGAACATTTGCAGTCCCAATACTGCAGAAGCAAAATTTCAGTGATAGTTTATTTTATTAACTGAAAGTTTTACCACTTTATATACACCGTATTGTCGTAGAAATTTGAGATAAAAAAATTATTTCCAGTAATCCAAATCCACATTAAGTGAAAAAAGCTATTTCGATGTCAAGTTTCCAGATGTAAAATAATTCATTCGAGAATATCGAAATGTTATTTACGATAATGGGGTTCAGGAAAATGGCACTCCTTGTATTGACAATCCCCCAAATATATCCATGTCTACCGGCATTAACTTAATCGATTCACTACAGATTGTGAGCGTGAGAAACGAAAAAAGACATAATGTTATGCAAATTTGGTGATGTGTAGGCTAGATATATTTGTTAATGATCATTCACGCATTATTAAGAAATGGAAATCATCGAAACACAACTTTATAAAACTCATTTGGTGATGTCACGCAGTAAGGAAGTAGAAGTGTGTATATGTTCTTCGAATAACTAATTTTATTACTGATATAAACTACAAAAGTTACTTTTTTAGATGACTCAAATGAATATTTTATTTATCATTTTACCATGATGTTTTCTAAAAAATTTTTTTCTCTTTGTCCGTCTGTCTCCTGGTCTATTCGATGCAAATTCTGCATCGGATTTTCAATCAACTTCCTGCCGAGGCAGAGACAAAGGAACTTCATACTCGAAACAGAATTGAAATTTTATAATAACTTGAATACCTAATTACAGCAGTAATAAACTGGGTCATTTTATATGATGGTTGAGGGAAAAAATTACAAGTGATAAAAAATCGAAAACAGGTGAAAAATACACCATAGATTTCTTCAGAAGTCGGCTGTGAAGAGAATATTCTTTAGATAGGGAAAAAATTCTAAAGCTTTTTGTACCTCAAACACTACAGAAGTTCTGTAAACTATGTTGTGTTATATTATATCGATATATTTAGATAGATAGATAGATATATACTTTATTGTCCAAGAAAATACAATCTTATTGACGAAACTTGTTAAAAAATAAGGTATATATAGCACTTCAAAGAATAAAAGAATAAAGAACTATTCAAAAACACAAATACACAGAAACACATTTTGAGTCAAACTAAGTTCACATATCTATTAGGTAAAATATAACAATAGAAAATAAAATTCAACAAATTGTAGACGAAATAGTTTCTATTGTCCCTTTCAAAAGATGTAAATAACAAGTGTACACAATTTGAACATAATTTCACATGTCATGGCAATAAAATAACATATATCCCAGTATAAAATATAATTTAAAGTATAGGTGTCAATATAAACAACAAAAAAACCTATATTAAATCACAGCAAAGTTCCATTATAATATTCATCAAGATTGTAGTACGCTTTAGTTGCAAGGGCATTTTCAACAAGATTTCTGAACTTTTTATAGCTTTTTTCCTTCCTAATTTTGTAAGGTATTTGATTATACAGCTTTTTACATTCATAAATTAAAGAATACTTTGTCTGGTTTGTTTTTGGAGCAGGAAGATATATTTTATTTTCAGTTACTTGCCGGGTTATGTAATTTGTATGTTCTGGAGTTCCAACCATATTATGTTTTTTGTAAATCAAGCAAACAGTTTAATTTTGTTCCTTTTGAATTGTTGCAAAAAATCGAAGAAATACTGTGACAGATACATTACAATTCACTTTTGATTTCAATACCAATGAGCTGAAAAATGAATGCAAGCTTAAGAACTTCAATTACAATTGGAAAAATATTGGTTCGGGTATATTAGCAACTTTGCCATACGCCAAACGTATGGCATTTGCATTTTCAAACTATCGAAAAAATCGCCAAAATGTCTGCACTAGGTTAGGTTAAGTCTAAAGTGAGTAAGTCTATTCGACCCTCCACCGCAACCAGCAAGGGTTTATTGTGGCTCACATCTATTCACACTCTGCCAAATAAACCCAACTTCTTAACGAAGCCGATTAGTTTGTATGGTGAGAGGTCTGTCAGTTCAGATGGTAATGGTATGGCTCTGCCGAAATCTAACAACCTGGTTCGACCCTCAGCGGGGCAGGCACAAAGTATATGCTCTGCTAATTCATCATTTTCCAAACAAAGGCGACAGTTACTGACTTCGGACAGTCCAAGCCTCTGCATATGATGATTCAAATGAC
>WOGP01002926.1:0-15906 GCA_015342065.1 Leptinotarsa undecemlineata | reverse complement strand
CACAAAGGTTCTGGAGAATTTTCCGATCCATACCATGTTTAAATTGACAAATTCTGTTATCGATAATTTAGATATATTTAGTTGCAAATTGCCAAATATAAAATCAAGTAACGGTCAGTTTTCACGAGTAGAATACTACACTTCTTTTATGACTTATAATAGGAGCATTTCAAAATAAAATTTAACAGTTGAGTATATCCAGAAGCAGAGTAATACTATTGAATTTCTTAACAAGGAATAACATAAAAAACATTTAAAAGTAGTCGCAATTTTTGTTATTTTCATATGAACAGACCCGACAGAGTCTTTGGCATACTAGGCCAATTCTACTTCAAGAAGCTGTTTACAAATTAGTGTCGACTAAAGCTACTGTTTTGGTTGGATGGAAGAGCAAGGTCTGCTCATGTTGCAATTTCTCCGTAGCATAGTCAGAAATTGAATCCTGCCATTTGATAGAAGGTATATTTTTGTTTATATATATTTTTCTTTGTATTTTGTTCCTATCAATAAAATCAATTATTATTATTTGAATTTCTAATGTTTTTGTTTTGTTATTAAGTGACGAACTTTGTAGGAATATCATGTTGTTTCGTTGGTGTATGTTATATCGTAGTTGGTGTTTATCATAATAGTGAAAATCAGCTATGGAAATATTAAAAATTCATTAGAAAAGTGTTATTTAGAATTTCATCAAATTCCTGAGTTAACTGATAAGTACTGAACCAACTTTTGAACTTTTCTTACATATGAAGGGCAATACGGCAACAGAGTTGAATGCCCCTTTAAAATTGATAAAGAACAAAAACTCAACTGGATTGAATAAAATATCAATAACAATCAACATATAAATAATTCACGTTATAGCTATACCATTTTTACATTTACGAACCAGTCGTCTATAAAATTTTAATTGCACATCGATACATAAACAACTATTAAATTCTATAACTTTAACAAAAACGGAAATTAAGAATATCAGATAAAGGATATTCCTTATCCCCAACTTCATCATTACTCACAGTAAAAATTTATCAGCTTTTTTTATATACTTCACATAAAATCTCCATGAACAAAATATTGTCTATTACGAAAACATTGCGGAATCGCATTATAATTTCGTATAGCAAATTTCTATTTTCATCGGAAATGGCCAATCTTGTCGAAAGATTGTTTGATCTACAGAAATAAACTTTAAACGTTCAAGCCAGTCTCGAATATACCTACCTACACAGTAGGTTGAATGTACTGACGCCCATCAGAAAACAACTACTTCCCTGGCTAATACCACGAAGGGCGTTGGATTATATCCGACAGGCGTCAGCGCAGAAATCTTCACAGAAAATTTCCTGCATAATATGCAATTGGCAATACAACTGAAAAAGTCGGAATCTTCAATTTTGGAACGGACACACTTGCAGACCGGTTTCGGGCTCATTAACCACTCATCAGTGCAAGATAGTAGCCATCATCGACCTTAAAGTCAATGATATTCCATAATTGAAAATAGGAATTCTGTCAGAGTATATCATTCCTCATCCTAAGTTGGAAGGAACCACAAAACGTCACTACATCTAGTTGACGAGATACTAACCAACTGCATATCCAAAATTTGCCCGATTCTTCTGAATAAAGAAGAAAAACTTTCTTTTTAGTCAGTGGGCTATGCTTGAAGGCTGGCAGTAAACAAATCTAAAGAAGTAAACTTAAAACGTTCAAGTCAATCTCGAATATATCTACGTATTGAATGAACTGACGCCTATCAGAAAACAACTGCTCCCCTGGCTAATACCACCAAGGGCGTTGGATTATATCCGACTGGCGTCAGTGCAGGAATCTTCAAAGAAAATTTCCTGCATATGCAGTTGGCAATACATCTGAAAGAGTCTACCTTCAATTTTGGAACATGCACAGTCTTCAAGCATAGCCCACTGACTAATAAGAAAGACTGTTTATTGACCTGACTTCAATACGGATAAAAAATATAGTGTACGATACCATTCATTCATTTTTTTTTCTTAAGTTTGCGTTGATTATTATTCTCGGAATACCTCCCGATAATGGATTAATGTTTATAACTCAATCATCATTATGATTGATTTGTTATCAAAAGAGATAGAATTTCGACATTCTTTTCTGAGAATTCTTAAAACAAAATTGTTACCGCAATGTATGAAACAGTGTGAATGTTTGTCCTAGTGATAGAATAAAGCATCTTTATGGACTGATGTATTCCAAAATTGAGTCAGGTCAGTCTTTATCTCGCTTATTAAAGTAAACAATATTAGTTGGTGAATGATTCCGCCTATTTTATGTTCAATAACGTTTCTTATTTATAACAGTACTTATAAACGAATTCGTTAAAAAATAGTTCTGATTTTTGAAACAAGATATTCCTTGAATGGAATTTATAAAAGCTCTTTGAATAAAAACTACATGAGAATTAGTGGAAACAAATTCTATATTATTATGACTATTATATAATTGAATTTGAGTGTTATGGTTGTGTTGTGGTTGCGTTCAACTAGTTTAATATTGAACAGTAATTAGGCCCGTTTCGTTGTTCGAAACCATTTGTTTTTTCATGTGAAAACCAAATGAGCATTAACAGGTACTGAACCCATTTTCCACAGAAATAAACAGAATTTATTAATGAGGTATTAATTTCACTCAAATTAATTTTATACTCGTTAGATATGAGGTATTCATGTGTGACAAGTATTTTTTTAAATCAATGTATAGGAGATTCGGATACGAAGGTCAATCAATATCCTCTTCACTAATGGTTTCAAGTTATATGAGCTTATCCTTTTTGAAAATTTTGTCTGAAAATTATTTGAGTTTTTCACCCTTTTTTGAAATGTATTGAATTTTTGGGACGATTTATTCAATTTGCCCCTGAATGTTACTGCGTTTCTGAATGTTATTTAGACTGTGATTAAGCTTATTGTTTACTTATAACGCTCATTAAAAAAATTGTTTTTATATTCCAAAACAAAACAAAATATTAATGTTAAAAAAATACTCCCCTTGAAGAAAACTATAAAAATTTCATCGTCCACTTAGCGGCCAATATTTAATGAGTACACATATTGAATACTTTGTAAAAAAGATTATGACTCTACTCCTCCATTATTGGAAAAAAAATGTGGAAACTTCTTCGAATGAAGAAGTTCACCACATTTTTTTTTGTGCTGTAGAAGTAGGAACTCAAATAGCTTCTTCCCAACAAATTAATTTTTCCTGAAAATATTCCCTTTTCAATCCAAATGATAAATACTTCCGTTGTCATCCAAATTACTTTTTCACTTTTCAGTTGAGTCTTACAAATCAATCTCCCGTTTCAGAATTGTAAGTATAAAGTTAGTTAACTAATGCTGTACCAAGAAGGCATTTGGGATATCTTTTTCGAATCACCACCAACTTTCATCCACTTTTTCTCCCGATACTCCATACACCGCAAAAAATCTCACGACACACAACAACCACCCCCACGAATAGGAATCGCCAGCCTGTCGCCAAAACTCAAAGTAATCCACTACAATTGGAGGGACCACAAAACACACCTGCTTCACCCCACGAAATAACCCCAACCGACAAATGCGGTCTTCGAAAGACACTTGGCTACGGAAAACACAGATATCATCAACGAAACAATAACAACAGCTCCACGACCATATCGACGACAACATCAAAGGGAAGAACATTCGCGGATCGGCATCCGCGACTCAAAAAAACATCGGCGTAACATCGAAGTGCGAACCGTTGCTGGGGACGGTCTGCGCATTACTGACGAAATCGCGGAATCGTACCGAGGGAGAGAGAGGCCGCCGTTCGATGTTACGGCGCTCGCTCGAAGAATGGGAGAAAGAGGAGGAAGAAGAAGAGGAGAATAGGTGCGAACATCGGCGGTCGACGCCCTCCCGTACTTGCAGGCACTACGGTTACTTCTTGGAGTTGGTTGCCGTCCTGTCGGTCAAAGAACCGGAGGAAGTCGAGCATGGTTTTTTGGGAAGTCAACGGTGACGAGCGATTCGGAGATCCTTCCGGAATGGAGGCAATGGATAAGTAGATGTAATATATAAAGATTTTCGAAGAGCTTTCGATAAGAAAGACCATTTTATTTTCGACAGGACGTATCCAGTTACAGGAGATGCTTACACATCTAATTTATACCTTACACTTGCACTATTATAAAACATTACATAAATTGAAGCTAGTATAAACTTGGAAAAATCACACATAATATGAGATATTATATAAAATATGATTTTCTGTATCAAATCGTAGTTGAGTATCGCAAAGCAACCAATTTCATGAAAATTGCTGCACATAATGTATACAGTGCGAATGTAGATAGTCACGCCCCCTCTTAACTTGACAACATATCAAAGTTGCACAAAATTTATGTAAAATGTCATTTTTAGTACTTTCTGGTAAGAAAGAAAATTATGCTACATTATTCGTCGGCCAGAAGGCGCTACCAACTTTTCTTTAAATAGAAAGAAGAGACTTTTTGACACCTCGTTGAATTATTCAATAAATAAAATACCTATTATAGGTCTTTTATTTCTCTATCCAATACATTTTTGTTCTTTGAAAGTCAGCAAACAAACGATGAATTTCTTACTTTCAACAAAATATATATTCAAAAGTCACTCGACATTATGCCAATGAATGTTCAAAATGTTCACCATTCAATAATAAAGTCTATGCAAAAATTTATTTGTTGCATTATGAAATGTTCTTTAGGAAATTTTGTTGCAAACATCTTTTTCTATCCACGAGTGTTGTAATACACGAGTATGTCGTGCACATATCCTATTCTGGTGATCTAGCATGTCATTTCAAAAGGCCACGTTTGCCTATCTACCGGCTTGAATAATTATTTCCAGCCTGACATAATGAAGAGGTACCTCATCTTGCTGAAACGTAACAGTAGATGAAATTTCATTTGGTTTTGTGACATTGTCTTTTATGAGAGCCCACTTGATCACCTGATATGACGCCTATAGATGTCTTTGTCGTTCAAAATGTACAATACACAATTGCAGTCCAGTCCTAATATCGAGGATAGAAAAAAAGTTCTAGCAAGGAAGTCAACACAGGAAGATTTCATAAAGTAGGAAATCATTTCAGTAACAGATTTCATTATTGTCAGAAAGTATGTAAATGGTACACATTTTGAACATTCACTTGAATAAATTGGAGTCATTTCATAAACTACACCTCACGATTTGATTTCCACAAGATTTATTTCAAAAATATATCACATGTTCCGCTAACACAGTAGCTTTATCAAAAGTGATTTGAATACTACAAGCTGATTCTCACACTAGTATTTGTGTACTATAGGTAACCATAACTGAGATTATCTCCAACAAATTACCTGTACCTTTACCGGAAGTACCTCTTCAATTATGATCACCTGAAACATATTAGCTCAATAATTACATCATTAATAATTTACATCAATAATAATTCGTTCTCGGTTTTTAAGAAAGCAAGTTCAGAAATGGTGATCTATTCAAATCCAGTTGGTAATTCATTAAAATGTTTAAATTTTTAAATTTATTAATTTCCATTGCTTCCAAATGATTCAGTTTCTAACCTTTACTTTCTATGTGTAAAATTTCGAACTTTTCGTTAAAGATCTGAGTTTCTTCTGAAATATGATTTGAATATGTTGAACTTGTTTTATTATTTACATAGCTCATATGATGTTCCTGGATTCGATTCCTAAATGTTCTGCCATGTTTGGCCAATATTTACCTTAGGACACGTTCCACAATTCAATTTATATATCCCTGATTTCTCGAATTTCATTGTTTTCAAAATTTTTTTTAACTAATATGTTGGGAAAGTTAGAGGAAAATGTATTAACCAACATGTGGGGATAAATAAAATAGGAGAAATCCCCAGCTCGATTGCAAAATGGCCTGGAAATGGCTGTTTCAGGAGTAGCTCTGTAACTCTTCTGGCCAATGTAGGGGGCAACATTACATCCATAAAACGTAACGGTGGCTGGAAGTATGCCTCCGTAGCCAAAGCATATATAGAAGACAGTTAGAAAAAGATAATTGAAATTTCTAACAAACTATTGAATTATCCATATTCTTCCAAACAAATTAAAATACATATCTGATGAAATCGTGGAATCTACTAATGTTTCTGATCAGCAACAACATGGAATATCTTCAGGAATTTATGTTGGAAGTAATTGTTCAAACTTTACTATCAATTATTATTCCAATAAATGAAATTGTTTGATGATGAATTATCAATTAAGGATTGATTGATTCTGTTGAAAATAAAACCTTGGAAAAATAATTTACGCATCATTAGAGATGCAGATATGTCAAGTTTTTCTGATAGTTGTACAAAAAAATATCTTTGTTTTCAAACCCTATCGACGGAAAACTTCAAATTCGAAGTTGAAAGTCAAAACCTGCAGAATATATGTTTATATGAAGTTGAAAATTCTTCAAAATTTGGCAGTATATTTTCACGAGACATTGAATAGTGGCGTATATCAAAACCATATTGTATTCATCACTGTATATTTTTTGTATATTAGATCTTTGGCTTACTCATGATAATAGCCAATGTTGTCCCTCAGTTTGACATTCATTTTTCGAACTTAACAATGAAAAAAATATGCCTGTAGATTTTCAAGTTCCATTTTACATAACTGCGCGAGAGCAAGCTACTTTCCACTCGCCTTGTGTATGAAAAAAAGCTACGATAAGTCGTTAACCGAGTATTAGGTTCGCTTTAACGCAGTCGAACTAAAAAGAACGGAAGATATTCAATTACAAATGTGTTGTTTCAAGTTGAACTTTCGTGGGAACGTACATCGCCTCGCATTTACATGTGCCGACGTGTTTTTCACAGAGACGTCGCTTTTTATGAACCCGAGTCACGATAAGCAAAAAAAAACATAAATCGACCGTAGTTCCTGAACGACTAAATAGACATCCCGACAAGATGTCGTCGGAACTGGGTCAAGGATAGGATTTTATTCAGTTGGAGAACAACATGTTTTCGCCATTTCTTATTGAATCCAAAAGGAATTGAAGAAGAGAACATCTTTTTCACGAACAATAATGAAAGTAAATTTTTCTGAGGACAAAGAATAAACGGCAATGTTCGTTTATATTTTCAGGTGATTCATGAATTTTAAAAATAGAATTTTTTTTCAAATTCTATATATAACCCTCACCTACCACTGATAATTACCAGTCCCTTTGTTTAGATTGATTCTCAGCAGTAGCTTGAGGTTTTTAGGAATTTCATAATATTTATCCTATTTCCATTTAGTTAATGTACCTACAATGAACATTTGTAGAGGTGGTTAGGTATGTTAATTTTGTCATTATAATTCTTTTCGGTTTTCTATGATTTTCCAAAAATATCAAAAGCATCTTGTATCATGATATATACACATCGCCAAAATTCTTGGACCCCCCTCGTAAATTGTAATCAAAATATTTATCATGGCTGGTTTTTTGTACATTTCACCTTAATTTCTTTCACCCGTGCTAGGCATGCAAAAATGTTTACAAAAACAATTTCTTCTAATTTTAGATACCAACAAGTGATTGTTGTGAGTTCTTTTTTGCAATTAAGCCTAGCAATAGAATGTCAGTGTTTCATAGAGCAAAAATAGTGGCTTTGCATGATGAGGGTCTGCCGAATCAGCAAATCGCGGATAAACTAAGGATTTCCCGCGCTTCATTTATCTTAATAGTGCTTCTGTACCAGGAAACTAACAGCATTTACATTTTTCCATCTTAATGTTTCTGTGAAGAAAATTCGTTCCTTCCCCATTTTTTCTTCTTGCCAAATCGTTGATGAATCCTATACCTTGATATCTCTTTTGAGTACCAATTTTCACTCGGTTCCTACGTTTAGACATTTAATACATTATTTAAAAAATTGTCCAAATTTGGTTTCTGACATCATAATATAAAATTAACTACACAACTGTATTCATTTATTAAATTTCATAAATATTATCTCATCAGATCAGAAGTATCGTTCGTAAGAGTACCATCATAATATTTTCAAATTCATGATAAATTACTTCCATTAAAAACTACACAGAATATCCGAACATAAAAGAAGTTTTCAACTGAAGAAAACCAATTCCACATATGCAATAAAATTTGCGGTGTGAAAATTGGATAATTATTATCATGGATAGTGTTATTAATTTTCATCAAATAATCTAAATAATCCCAAGTGCGATATATATTAAAAAAAATAAAGATTGGATATTATCACAACTGAAGTTTGCTCTTCGGAAAATTAATTTCTTCAATCTTATGTAACAAAAATACTATTTTCCTTTGGATGGAGTTATGATTAGTTATACTTCGTGTATAAGGTGAACCGTACTTTTACTGAATGAAATATGAATAATAAAACAATTCATTATCCTCGTGACCTATAACCTGTATGTTTATATTCACATTGTGTAATACTAGATTTAGTATCGAAAGTGAGAAATCATTCATGCTATTTTTTTATTATAATATTTATTGAAGGGCGACGGACGTATCATGGCGATGGTGAAATATGTTATTTGAATACTTTGCCAAATAACTTTCAGATTGGTATATTTATAGCCCAACTGTGACAAAACCTGAAAGATATTTTAAGCCTTTTTTGCAATGAAATGAAAAGTTCTGTGAAATACATGCTTGAATTCGTTATTTCAAAATTGTATTGGCATATTAATGCACAATCATTACCAAAATACATGGTATCGAATAAATATTCTTTGAAAATCAACCGATAAAACAAACTACTTTCAATAATGACTATAAATTAATAAATAAATGAACTGATTTCATTTTGTTTTGAAAAATATTAAAAAAAGTTCAGTATCGAAATATAAGAAAGTGAACTACCGTACCACTTCAAAATTTTATCAGACTACAGATTTCAAACTGTGTAAGTATTCAGACACTTTTTGAAGTTTCAAATTTGGTTTTGATCGACATTACTGCCCGCGTAGGGTTTAACAGACCCCTCACTAAATAGGATATATATTTTTGGGAAAGAAAGTTTCTGGCTTTCTACTACTCCATCTTGATACAAAAACTTTCTTTTTCCCAAAAATTAATCACTCCTAAAAATATAACCCCTTCAATACAGGATATATATGTTAATTGAAAAACTTAAAGGAGAAATAGGTATAATAAATCTGTTTAATGTATTTTACCCATGGAAATAATAATAATTCAGACATTTTTTATCAATTGACAAAAGAGGGTTGCATATATTGACATAAAAATTGACTGGAAAGCGAAAGGAAAAACAAATTTTTTTGGAATTCCCAAAATTAATTAATAAACAAACACATTCAAATAACCTTCGTAAAATTTACACGTTCTCACTGAAATAAGGAAAAGAGAAAATTAAATCACAAATTGACAGAAACACCATTCAAAAAAATTTCTGTTCGTTTCCAATCTCACTTTTTGTTTTCATACATGTATTTCAGTTGTCCTGATGAAGGTAATGAAAATATCGAAAGCCTCACAAATATTAAAGAGAATTATCAACAGCTCAATAATTTGACTGCGATCTCACAATTACAACAATCATATATCTATAAAATATATAATCGGCCGCTTTTTCCATTAATATTTTTTACTTCCGACACAATATCTACTGCATGAAAATAACCTGTCAATACTGGTTGCGTTGACGGGTGTCCCAACTTCGTGCTTCACATACTCGATATTAAAAAGTTACTATTAAAAAATTGTGGACAATTGATCAGGTCCAGTGATTTTAAATAAGTTGTATTTTCCGAATGCAAATATCTTGTTCATTTTTCAATTTTTATAATAACTAGAATCGTGACAAGATTGCATTCAAAACGTCTTTTTCCATGAAATATGACTCATTGACCGGTTTTTGCTTCGGCCTCACCCCTACAGACGACCAGGCAATAAAATATTTTCGTCTAGACTAGGCGATCCCTCTGGTTCATTGATTTCCACTGCTGAACCCAAATTTTCGCGAAGGATTTTTAAAGTATCTAGTAATACGTCATACGATATCCATTTAACAGACACTTTCGTTGTGCTTCGGTTGGGAACAAAACATTTGAAATCCACGAATGCATTCCTTTTATTAAGAGTTGCGGAAATTAGTGGAATATCACTCTACAACAGGATTGGTGAAAATAATTTGGAAAAAATAAATAATTCGTCCACTATTTCAACTAGTTGCCTTATAGTGAAAGCTGCAGAGAAAAACAGAAAACGAATCTTGACTTTGCATTGTTCCGCCTTTGAGAGAGATTTATGTCGATGATTCTATAGAAGGCACTATCCAAGATGATAATTATAGAATTTTCACATCAACAATATTGAAGTGATAATTTCTAATAGGAGGGTAAACCGCTTCGTTACTCAACGTAACGGCGCCAGATTATCTGGGTTTCCGTTCTCGCACGCATACGTCAGCGGAAGGCAGGCTCCTCCAATCTCGTCGAAGCATCGGACAGAGAGGTTCAGTCTGGTTCAGTGTTTAGCGTGTGATGGACATACACTGTGTCCCAGCTCGCACAAGTTTCTCAACTTCTGAGAGTTGTCGTTCGTATGGTGCGACAGCTGATTAACGGAATAACATATTTCAAACAGATTTTTTTCAGACAGTCGGGGTCAGTGCCGGATAAAAAACATTACCCAGAGAAACCTACGAGCTATGAAGGAGTCGCTGTAACAGTTGTAGGACATGCAGTGATGGACACCACTCAATCCATAAGACAACTTAAGACTATTTCTGAAGTTTCTAAAAGCAGCGTACATCGAATTCTGAAAGAAGCAAAACTCCATCCTTGTAAAATGCAGAATGTACAAGAATTAAATAAAGATGAGAACTAAATAAAGATGATTTCGACAGACGTGTTTTGTGAATTCATGAGTCAATTATAGATAAGTGATGATTACCTCTACAATGTATGCTTTTCTAACGAATCCTGTTTTTATTTAAATGGACATGTGAACAGGCACAACTGCAAATACTGGAGTGACGTAAATTCCCATTGATTCAGGGAAACTCATTCACAAACTTCGAAGAAATTGAATGTTTGGGCTGGTATTCTAGAAGACCATATTGTAGGTCCATTTAATTGATGGTAACCTCAACGAACAAACGTATCTTGAACTTCTTGATAAAACTGTGAACCCCAGAATCACTCAGTTACTTGAATACGATGACAGTCTACTTGAAGGTCAGCTCATATTTCAACAAGATAGAGCTCCTTCACATTTTGTTGCATCTGTAAGGCAATTTTTAAATGACAATTTCACAGGGAGATGGACTGGAAGGCTAGGACCAATAGAATGGCCGGCTCGATCTCCTGATTTATCATCATTAGACTTGAAATCCAAGGTTTATATCACACAGCCAAATTCTCTACACAGGAGTGTCATGCAGTGACATGTGCGAAGCCATTTCGAATATCGCTTATACTTCTGTATGGAACAGAATGGTTAACATTTTGAACCTTTCAAATGATTATTCTATTTTGGGTGATGAACAATAAAAATAACTTGATAAAACTTAGTAGTATCATTACTTAATCCTCAAAAAGTAACAAATGCTTGTGGTAGCTATAATATACAAATGGAAAATAATCAACAAAAGATTTTATTAATGAATAACTTTTCCTTATATTATTATATTAATTTACATAAAATGTAAGAAATAACCTAATCATGTGGTTATCGTGTATTCTTCTCTCAATTTTTGTCAATTGTAGTTATTAAATTCCTAAGATTCATTTGAAGAATAAATAACAAATAATATTGAAAAATAATAATAAGATTAGTTTTCTTTTTTGTTTTTTATTTTGAAATCTGATCATAACTTTTTACAATAAATTCAGTTGGTTAAAAATCATGATAATCAATTTATTAAAACTATTGCAATCCTGTTTTGCAACAGCACAATATCAAAAATCGAAATTCAAACAACTTTGTTGCAACTAGGTATTCTCGATTCGTTGTTGAAAATCACCCCGAGCAAGATGTTTGACACAGTATCAATCATTTCGAATTGACAGATTTCGGGAAAGCGCGGTATATTTGGAAAACCACCCCTCTCTCATGATAAACGAACCAAATCCAAATAGCGGGTAGATTGAGGATGGGGAAAACCTCGAATGGTAATCTTCACGAAAATTGGTTGAGTAAGTTTCTAGTGCCATTGACGTCCCGTACGAGCCTTTTGCAAGCTTCAAATGCAGTGAAAATTAAAGGTTATATTGTAGGTAGGGTTCACTCATCATAAATACAAGGGGACTCAAGTATAGGAAACAGAGTAGGAAAGTCGAGCAACAAAACACTGAGTAAGTGGTGATTGGTTTTTTTTTGTGTAGAGGAATTGAATTACATACTTTGTAGCTTTCTTGTGGTATTTTCATTTTTCACATCGTGGAAAAAATACAAAAGAGCGGTTGGAATAGGTATATAGAGTGCAGATTTCTAGTTTATTCCGGTAAGTCATCCGGAAAACAAAAAACATACTTTACACAAAGAAAATAAGATATTTGTTAATCTACCTATGTTAATCTAGCGTTGGACAGTGCTGTTATTATACTTGTATTTAGTGTGTTTGAGTGTCGTGTTTTTGAATATTGAATAAAGTTGTAGTTTTTTGGCTATAGTAATTTTGCTATTTCTGTGTAGATATCAATTGAAGAAGTAATGGTTTATATACTATATGATGTCGTGAAACTATGTGTCGATATTTGTTCGAATACTAACGAAACCCTACTACTATCTGTTATATATTGACTTGTTCCTCAAAACAAAAATGCATTACTAATTTTTATTTAAAGTTTGATCTGTTTCCTTAGAATCTTAGATCAAAGAATGTTATCTTTCACGACCGGAGATAACTATTTAATAGCAATTTTACGGTTTTTTCCGAGAGGGCCAGAAATCCCGGAAAACAGCTTTTATACAATATTAAATAAATTAATCCAAAGGTCAGCATTTAATAAGAGGTTTCACGTTGTTACTTTTGACACTCCCCGACGTCACCGACTTATAGAGACTTCTGACGTCACTAAATAAGAATAGATGAGAATTGATATTTTGCAAAATATTTTCTTCTCATATCGATACACACATGTAAGACCTGAAACTTTTCTCAGATAAATGTCTATTGTTTCAAACTCAAACTTTGTTATTTTTAAGCAATACCAATCGATCAACGAGCAGAGAATATCATATTGGTTACTATCATGGTATGGCTAAACAACACAGCTTTCGTTAAAAAATACAAATTCATCGATAAAACTTTGAGGTCTTTTGGTATTACTTTCGATAAAAATAACTGCATACATTCTTTTTCCATACATTTTGCAATTCAAAATTTGCTTTGAAATGAAAGCTATAAAAAATACGAAAAAAGATATTATCTGATTGATTCGAATCATTATCGATTGAAAATTATCAGTCATAACGACTAATTTTACTGATGAATTACAACAATCTCTTAATTCAAGACAGTGGAATATCACGAAAAAATGCAGCCGAAATACCTTCGCTGGAATTAAGAAATCAAAGAATGCTTTCAATCATTGTTAATTTTTATTAATTGTTACTAAACCGTTGTTGCGTCAAGTAATTATCACCTTTCCAATAACGGCCGATCGTAAATAATCAATAAATACAAAATTGTTCACACTTTCGAATCGATGGCAGGGGAGAAAAAAGAATTACGCCGCAACGCTGCCGGTTTCGAAATTTCATTATGACCGCAAATTTTCTACTTCGTAAACAACGCGATCTAACAAAAAACTTCCCATTATCTAAAAAACCATTTTACTGGTTTTCAGATATTTCTCGATAGTTTCGAGAAAAGTAATAACGTTTTTAATGTTTTGGCATATCTAATATGATTTATATTATATAATCGGAATTTTTTCGTATTATATACTTTCGCCTGTAACTCCGCTTCTTAAGTTAACCTTTGTGTAGCATATGTGACAGTTTATAATGAAAGTGAAGTATTTGTTTTGAAAATATAAACACTGCAAATATATTTCAGGACTTACCGTTCCAGATGGAAGCAATAATAAGAGACGACTACATACCTGTAACAAAAAAAAATCATAAAATTTTGATAGATCACTAAATTATTACAAGATATCTAATTTTCTAATAACTTTTTTTTCTCCTCCTCAAGGTATAAACTATCATTCAAATCACTGTTGAAGAAGCTACTGTGTTAGCACAGCCGTGTACTAACACAGTACAGTAGTGCTGTGTTAGCACATATATCACAAGCCGTGATATATTTTTCAAATAAAGTTGAATTATATATTATAATAATATATAACCCCTTCAATTCAAATATTATAATTATTATTATAAACTACACCTTACGATTTGATCCCACAAACATTATTGAAAAAATATCACCTGTTTCAATAGGATGTTTCCATAGTTTTTCACAACGAATAACCTTCTACTGTGTTAGCGAAACATGTAATATTTTATAATTACGTTTGTGGATTTCAAATCGTAAGCTGTAGATTACGAATTTACCATTAATTTTCATAAAGTTACGGCCGAATCAATCAGAAAAAATAATGTAATTGTAATGAAAATTGATATATTTCGGGCAAAATAAGGATGTTTATAATTCAGGACAAACATTTACTTACACAATCGAAGTGTTATGACATGGTACTTGAAAAATATTATATTTTTGTGCCATCATAATCCATTTAATGCAATATTATCTCAATCTGTTTTTGTAGTAATCAAGAGAAAATCAGTATCACCGGAAATATTCCTGGGATAATTCGACTGCATTTCTTAATTGGTTATACTATTAGTATGATATTACGGTATCAGGATAATAACTTTAAGGTTTAATAGTGCAAACCAAAGGCAATAAAACCTGCTAAACAATACATGCTTAATTGCAATCGTGTTTGTGATCATAGAATGTACAGAAATTCCAAATTGTGAAAAAACATGTTTTAGGTGAATGTATTTGGGCAGTAATATTTATTTTCATGGTGATATACTGAATTTTTATACCACACCATAAACTGTCTGAATTTTAGAAAAACTGGTTTTCGGTCAGGTTGTTCAACCACCCAAGCAATTAGATCATTGGTTGATACTATAGTCAAGGAATTTGAAGAGGGTGTGCACACTGAAGTCACTATGCTTGATCTTTCGAAAGCGTTTGACTGTGTATCTCATGATCTTCTACTAGAGAAGTTAGAGTTTTATGGAATAAGGGGTGTACCTCTGAATCTACTGAAATCATATTTAAATAACAGAAAGCAAACAGTAATTATAAATGACGAAATTTCAACGTACGAAATAGTCAGGCATGGAGTTCCCCAGGGCTCTGTATTGGGTCCTCTGTTATTTATAATCTATGTGAACGATATATTCCATCAATTTTCTCCTAAACATTGCATTTGCTTTGCTGACGATACGACGATTATCAATCATCATAAAAACAACCAGAAGTTGCACGCATTATCTGAGGAATCTGCCAAAGAGGCTGAGAAGTGGTTTGCATCAAATAATTTAAAACTAAATATCGAGAAATCTCAAAGTATTACGTTTACACCACACGTTGACCAGTCAGAAAAGGTTAGTGCAAAACTTCTAGGTATCATCTTAGATGATACCCTCTCATGGTCAGCTCATATTGAACAACTTTGCAAAAAACTTTCCTGTCAGTCATTTCTTCTGCGACAATTGAAAAAATGTGTGAACGACCATGTTCTTATAACGGCATACCATTCTTTATTTCAGTCCCACTTGAGATATGGCATATTATTATGGGGAAACTCTACTCAGTTCGAACGAGTTTTTCGCCTCCAAAAGAGGGCATTGCGAATCTTAG
>WOGP01002925.1:0-15906 GCA_015342065.1 Leptinotarsa undecemlineata | reverse complement strand
GGACAGAAAAATCAGATTTATGAGAGAGGTGATATGCTTTACAATTATATCAGCTACTCCCTTAATGACGAAGCTGTTGAGTTCGTCAGAATCCAGGAAATCCAGGAATCCAGGGGTAGGAAAATTTCTATAGTTTAAAAGTTCAGTGTCCAATATTGCAGGAATGGACTTACTCACTTACTGATAATGATGCTTAAAGTACTTACTGAAGTCAAAGAGAGTTGAAACTTTGTGTTCAAGCTAGGAACAAAAAAATCAGCAAATCTTCACTATTTCTCTCTATACTTTGAAATATGGGGTGAAGGTTTGTATACAATGTTTTCAATTTATGAAGTGAACATTTAAAAAATGCGTATTTCTGCACATTTCCAAAGTTACTCCCAGTCATCTCAGTGGGGAATGAAGATATATATAGGAAAAGTTGATAAATTGGTACCTAGAAATTCAACACATGCAGGAAAGAATATTTTTAACAAATATAGGGAGTAGAATAACAAAAAGAAAAAGGAAATAAACAACATAGTAACACTGCTGCAAGAAAGTCACAAAAAGAAATGGCTTCACAAAAAAAACATTATTTGTGAAGTATTGTACCATAGTGTACCCAACTCTTTACATTAGACCATGTAGACAGAAATTATAGTTGAAATATCTGGCTTAACAATACCTTTGCTCCAAAAATTATCAAGAGAAGGTTAAAAATATTGAATGAATTTTTGACCATTAACCCGTGACCTGATTCCTATTAAACGATCAAGCCACATAAGTAGGGTTTGTTGAAAGGTAATTATACACGCCCTTTCGCGAAGAGTTCAGCCTACAAGGAGATCTAATAACTTTTTTACAGTACAAGCAATATGTACTCTCCTTGGTAATACTCTACGTGAACATGTTTTTGGCGGGATATCATTTGACTACATTTACAGACGTAATATTACCTAGCTATGATTGAAAGTTGCAATTCTGAAATTACAAGAAAGCAAATATTTCGAAATGAAATTTCTAAACATTCATCTTCCGTAAGTACCTATACCATAGGTCCTGGTAAATACCTGCTGGAAAACAACTATTTTTCCGGCTAATACCACTATGGATATTGAATCAAGTCCGATAGACATTTATGCAAGATACCTTACTGAGGTTAGTCTTGCAGATGTTTCTTTTTCATCCAGACGCAGGACCACGCCAAAATCAGTCAAGTAGATCACCTACAGATCGGTCTCGAGGTATTACCTCATCTCATTAGTGCACGAAATATCCTACTCAAACAACAGTGTGCCTGAAACTCGATTAATTTCAATGCGACTTAACTGTATGTATGAAACCTTCATCTTAGAGAAAGACTGTTATATAGCTACAGCTCCATTCAAGTGACTTGGCACATTTGATTCCACTGAGAGCGGTACATATCAGAAATATGCGATGGACTGTGGATTGGCTGCTCATCGGTTTGAGTTTCAACTCAGTACACCTCGTACTTCACTGTTCAAAAACTTTCCAAATTGATTCAATCTTTAGCGATTCAAATCCAATGTGCTTGTGTTTTGTCATTTAAAAACATTTCAATCAATGCAGTGGTCCTGCTGCTGAATGAACGGAAACATCTTCAAGACTAACACCTCTAAGATGTATTTCGCATAAATGTTAGTCGAATGTAATCCAATATCCAACTTGGCATTAGCCTAGGAAGTAGTTGTTTCTAAATATTAACTTTTTGTACGTATATGAAACAGCCATGAAAATGAGATTTCCTAAATTTTCTAAGGATATTTGAATAGTTTTCTTCAATGATTTAAGGTAATTGGATTGTCAGGATAGTTTTAGTGTTTGATGCACTAAGGACCTGAAGCCGAAATAACATCAATAAAATAGAAATAGTAGAATATGCCATAATCAGCAAACTAATGTAAGTTCAAGTGTAGGTTATGCAAAATCAGTTACCGTTCAATTAAGATTATAGCGGAACAGATGATATATTGCTGATTGTATATACATATGGAAGATATTCACGATAAAACTGATCGTGAACGATTTTTTCCAATCATGTGATTCTTATAATTGGAATTACACTTCTATCTCATTACACATAATATATCAGAAGTGTTGAATAAACTGCAGAAGATTATAAGTCATCAAAATTTAGGAAAAAGTTTCATATAAACGTGTGTCTTAGCGGTTATAATAAGTAGACCGTAGAGTATCCATAGATCTGAAAAATTAGAATGGCAACTGAATTATTAAAATGTTGATGGGACTTCAAAATTCTTGTTGACCTGGTCTGATGGAAAAATATCAAAGTTACTACCCTGGGTGGTTAATTTCAAGTATTCAGAAGAAAAAACCAACATCTATGAATTTAAAATGAAGCGAGAAAATATTTGGACCGATTGAGCTACATGTATGAAATTTGGCAACTATCACACAAATTTATCATGAAACTATATGTGATAAATGAACTAAGCATTTCTGTGGGATTGTATTAATGTTGATATTTGAAGAAAAAGTATATTTTAGAAATTGTTTTCATCTAACCGAAATTATCTACAACCCAAGTTCTCCTAGTCCAACGCCACTGGATAGTTCTCTGCGTCTCTGAACACCCTGCCGAAGATAGTGTTGAAAAATGGCGAAGAGTAAAATATAAATTTTACACGATGTTAGCACTCGTGCGGAATTTTTAATTCAAACACTTGAAAATGCAAAACGCCCTCTCTCGAGAGTGGGGGATTGTTTCGCAATATAAAACTATACGAACAGGGCCTTCTTGATCATAGAGTACTTTGTGAATTTTCAAGAAGAAAAATCAACATGAATTTTCTGTGCTTTTTGTGTGTGGTATTAGTTGGAGTAACTTTTGGTTATCCTTCAGGTTATGGTGAGTACAATTTTTGATTTTTTTATATTCTCTGATACATATTTGGTTCCTCCACTTTAGCAAAATCATTGATCTGTTCTAATAACCAGAACAGCATTCAAAATTTTATCACGAATTGAAAAAAGCCTATTCAAGAAATAAATGAAAGTCGTTTCATGAGAACTCTTCTAAAAAGAACCTATATAAGAGGAGTTGATGATAATTGATGAAAAATAATTTGAAAAAATCAATTATTTATTTCTAAATATGAAAACAATTCAAAATAAATCATTTCATAATATCTGATTGATGTATATATCATTAAAATGATGAAACAACTGATTGATACTTTGCTGCTTCACCCACTGTGTGAACGAAATCAGACACATAAAGATCAATAAAGTTGCGCTAGATTGGCATCTCAAAATTTTCTCTAAAATTTTAAAGTGAACAAAAGCAGCATGAATTGTTCACCGTAATTTATGGTTTCGATGCAGTATTTGGTCCAATCCAATCATTTAACGTTGAATCTACTTGTTGAACTCACAATACAGAAAGCTATATAGCACTGATATTAGAAGCTGAAAACTGAATATATGTTCAACCACAATAACCGCAGATATCTGAAGTATCTAAATAATCTCAAGAAAGGAAATAATGAAAATCGAAAGTGTCTTTTCATGTGAATGTTCTATTTGACCTTATAGAACGAAGGATTGAATCATGAGGCTTCACTTCTGGTAATAAATCAATCGCTCAAGAGTGATGTGACTGGTATACCATATTCTTTCATTATACTTCCCATATTGTTCTTTCGCTTTTATTTTGAGTTCATTAGTGTCAAGCGAGCACCCATAATTTCAAATATACATTGAACTAAAAAGCGTTTGATCACTTTTATTACCACTTTCTAGAGGCTGAAATCATTCAGTTAGCTTAACTTGGTTACAAGAAAGTTCTTCTGATGAATTGTCAGTTCTTGTTCCCAATAGTATTTTCTATTGGTTTATTACACACGACTCCAATATATATGTAATGAGTATATTCTTTTTTAATTTCTCATTCTTCGTCTCAAACCAAAAATAAGTTTTCATTTCCACATCATTTTCAATGACAGTTTTTTCCTTTTCGACCGATCAGTAACATGTTTACGGTTTCCAGAAAAACAAAATTATTCAAAATTTTTATACGCCCTTGTATATGTATTTATTTTAAATAGAGGAGTATGTATGTTTATTTATATGTATATACATTTGATGAGAATTACCCGAATAACGGGAGAAAATGCCACAAAACAGTTATGCATTCCATAATGATGTTGAAAATTAGGACGGACGTTTCCCGTTTTCAGAATTGAACCGTAACAATAAAATGATGTTGATGTTTTAAGTGAAGGGTGATACATCGTGAGGAAAGAATAACTTCAGATATACGTCTCAGAAATAATGCATGAACTCACCTTCAATTATTTCTTTCAACAATTTGCTGGCAGCTATATTATTTTTACGATGTGATACGTTTCATGCCGTGAAGTTTTTAATGGTATTTTCACTTCCTATAGTCCAACCCGTGTAAGGAATCACATATTAAAAGATAAGACCTCGTTAGATCTTAGCTCGCACAAGTTTCGACTTTTGTGAGTTTTCGTTCGTAGAGAACGACAGCGGGTTAACGGCAGACCATATTTTAAACATAATAATATCACTAATGAAAACAAAAAATGAATACTTTCTTTTCAGCTGCATAACTATTCTCCATAGGAAATAAAAAAAGTGGGGAAAGAAACCATTATTTTGTGCCAGTAATATACTGAAATTTTGAAAAATTAGTGACATATAGTAACTAACAATAAACTTCTGCACAAACTCTCTTGCTATCATATGATATGATATATATTAATTAAAGTCATCTTTTCTTTCCTTTGTTGCCACAGGCATCCACTCCAATCCTCGCCGCGCCTATATGATCGGGGGTTATTACAACAACCCCATCTTTAGCCGTAGCCGAGAGTTCATTCCTCAAGGTTCCATGTCTGCTGTACTAACCGACAACATAGCTACTAACTCTTTTGTTGGGTCTAACTTGGTTCCAGAAGGACAACTACCCTTGGAAGAATCAGAAACTGACGAAAGGTTCACCGAAAAATACAATGCGCAACCATTAGGGGATCCAAAACCAGAAGTAATTGATATTGACCAAAATGAGCCTTCACAAGGTGAGTTTAAAAATCCAATGAAATCAATATGAAGTTCAGCGTCTAATTGATAAGATCGAGAGTGAAATAAGTGGAATTGATAGGTGTAATCGAAATTGCCGTATATTTTTGACATACACCGAAGAACCCTGCCAAAAATTCGATTTTCCATATTCAATAATACCACTAAGGTTGAGTCTACGGATATCTAAAATGACTGGATATTTCAATAACGACCTATCCAAAATATCCGTGATCCGCTGACGTTTGAGTTTCAGTGCCCGAGTTGATTCTGGATGAAAAAGTTGAAGGAGTAGTCATAGCTGAAGAACCCTCTACAGAAGCAGCAGTGGCCAAACCACCCAAAAGAAAATCCAAGAGCAAAACTGAAAGAAAACCAGTAAAAAAAGATGAAGACGAAGAAGAAGATGAAGAAGAAACAGGATCATGGCCATTTGCAGGAGCAAGAGGTAAAGTAAAACAATGCTATTCTCCAAGAATTTTCCTATTTTGAAAGATTGGGGTTTATATTTTAAAACTTTATTTTTTTATTCTATACGTGTGTCCATTATCTTTGAGAAGAATTAAAACATATCTCTCACCTCTAATCTACAATTTAGTAAATAACTTTGGCCAGATCTCTTTCATAAGATGAAGAAACAAGCATTGAAATACAGTAAGAAATATGTTCAACTATTTTTGGGACTTGCTTATCTTGATACAGAAAGTGTGGAAATTCTCCAAAGAAAGGAAGAAAACATTTCATTTCAAACTAAATTCTTTACAAAGATATGCAAAGGAATAATTATGAGGCACAAACTGGAAGAGAAGCACTCCCGAAATAACTACTTTCACATAAACATGGAATTACACAAAAGAAAAATATTTTCAAAACAAAAACTTTTATAGGAATATTGTTTGTACTCTAAACATTCGCTATGAAATCAAATCACAGTATTGCTACACTATTTGAACGCTGGTTGAATACTGAACCTGACATGAAGGCCTTTCCACGATATTAATTTTCATTCTGAAAAACATTAGTGCATCTATAAGCATTCTATTGCCTTGACATCGTGTTTTCATTTCAGAAATTTGAGTTTTTGCAATTTCCATATTGATATCATTTTAGGTATTCCATCCTACAATGCCTTCTTTCCAATCACCATCAGCGGAGGAAGTCCTCTTCAAGGAAGACGAACAAAATCGGCAGAAGAAGATGGATATATTCCTTCTGGATCTGCTACAGCCATAGCCAACTCTTTTTCCACTGGTAACTATTCCATTTGTACTCTACGAATCGTATAACAAATTAGTTTAAATATTTGAATTCTGCACAGACATTGTTTGAACTGTCTAGCTCCTCAGATAAATATATTTTTGGAGAAGCAGAGTGAGTTTGTGGGCTAGAATCTACATTCAGTTTGATGTAGGAAAAGAGCCAAGTTGAAATATTTTTATTACTGGGATACTTTGGTAGTACAGAGACACAAGTAAAACGGAATTAATTTTACACGTTAATTTGAAAACATTACAAATATTTCTGAATTATCATGTTATTCCATTCCCAACAATTTATGACTTTGAAATAAAATATCACTGATGTGTTTGCGTAGATTTGTACCAAAACATGTATTTGTCACGATTACAAACAAGGTTGAATAACCATTTCTACGAAATCCAATAAACATAGGTCAGAGTAATTTTACATGTCGTAGTATTCATTATTTCTAGGTTTTCTATATAGTATGAGTCAGAAAATTAAAGAGATCTTCAATTTCAATTTAGACCTTTTTCAAAATATTATTATTGCATCTGAATAGATGTAAAGACATTTTCTTCAGCCTTCCACTAAATTTTATTGCTATGAATAGTTCATTAGGAATGATTTCAGTATATTTGTCCAGCAATAAAAATATTTATGTATTCACAGGTAGAGGTGGCATTGCCACAAGCCACGCTACTTCTTTTGGAGACCCCTATCTAGCCTCCATGCTTCTAAGGAATGGTTTCTTCAACACCAAATCGAAGAAAGCCGATCAGGAAGCTTAAATCAGAAGTCTAAGACACACCTTTTAGAATAATTTATTATCTGTTAGTCTTTTCGAGAAAAGCTATTAAAGCGCTTATTTTATGAATCCCCTTTCTTATTTTTCCGAATAGAAAATCAATTTGAATTTTCGGTTCTCAACACTGGCCACTATGGCGGCTCGAAGTGAAGTTACCATATTGAAAGTAGTGCTAAATAAGTTTGAAAAAATGAGCTAGTTGATATTTCGATTATTTTCTAACTTACCAGAAGTAGTAACAACCAAAATCAGTGATAAAAGGGTAAACACCGATGATGTAGACAATTTTTATTATACTAGTGACTTTGATGGATAATCTGAAGAATTATCTATTATCAGGCACAAACTTGAATTCGTGAGTGATTTGTCACTTCATTTGTGAAAATGACTCGAGAATTAGAAGTTTATTCTAATTTGTACCAGTGAATTGTAAAGAGTGAATTGAATCCCACCGATAAATTAACAACGGAGAATATCACACTAGAAACTCACAACAATACAGTAAATGAATATAGTTTTGAAAATTAAAAAACACACTTTTGAAAAACATTGAACTAAAAAGTTTAACTTAAAACAATAACGAACGAAAAAATACTAGTATTTTTGTGAAAAAAGCGACAGGCGCTTGATATACAAAAAATATGGCACAAAGCGCTTACGCTTTTTTCACAATCATACTAGTATTTTTCGTTCGTTATTGTTTTAAGCTTATTTGAAAGAAAATATTTTTAACTCTTTAGTTCGATGTTCTTTAAAAACGTGTTTTTTAGGTTTTTAAACTATATTTATTTTTAATTATTTAGTTTCATAGGCTATAAAAGCGTGTTGTTTAGTCTTTTTGTATTAAATTTATTTTATCTTTCAGCCGCATATTGTTAAGAAACATTACTATCATTATTTTTGATTCCGGAGAGGAAGCCTGAAAATCATCTACCAAGCCCAAGGCACCAGTCGCCCAAAGGAGGGTTACAAATAAGGCAGCTGGCGCACGTGTTAATGAAAAAAATACTTTTTCTAAATGAAGAATACATGTAAAGTGAGTTCGAATTATATCAAGAAGGTTACGTACAGCGTCATCTGCCCGCGAATAGATCAAGCAATAATACCGTTATATCAAGTAGATTACGTGCAGCGTCATCTGCTTGCGAATAGATCAAGCAATAATGTCAATAATTCTGTCGAATACAGATCCCGAGCTTGAGAGTTATAAACAAACAAACCAAAAATACATATGTGTGAAGCTATTAAAAGCGTGCGAATAGCTGAACTGTGTTTTGATAACGAATTCAAGTAGAATACAAAAAAGCAATGAAACAAATGCCTTCTTGTTCAAATTGACAAGGGTATATTTTGAGGAGAGATTAATTTTTGAGAAAGGAAACTTTAAGTTTTATACTTATCCATTTTCATACAAGAAATTTGGGAGTCTTTCATAGAAAGGAGGGAAGCAATCAATTTCAAGAAAGTTACCTCGATACAGCTTAATATCAACAAGGCGTCTAGTCTTAATGAAGTGCCCGTCATCGTACTTGAAAAATGGTCGCTAATAAACTCGCACCAGTTTTTGCTGACTTTCTGACATGTCCTGCAAAGAAGGCGGGTTTCCTTCTTGTTTGACGATTGCTCGCGTTCAGTTCATTCCCAAAAAGGGCAAGAACATGTTTCCAAATGACTATAGACCAGTCGCTTCGCTATCAGTGGTATCAAAAATCATAGAGAAAGCCGTAAACCACCATATTTTCAAATATTTGGAGGGCTTTGATATCTTGAGCGATCTTCAATATGGCTTTCGGAAACAAATATTTGGAATAATGCAATCGAGAAACGTGAAGTCAAGAGATGTTACGCTTGATATTTGTAAGTCCTTTGATCGTGTGTGGCATGAGGGTTTGCTGGCCAAACTTTGATGCTATGGCTTGTCGGATCATTTTTGTGTATGGCTTTCCAGCTTCCTGAGAAAGCGTTCCCTGCAAGTAGAAGTCGATGGATATCCCTCTACTTTTACCATCAATGTTGGTGTTCCCCAGGAATCCATATTGACTCTAACTCTCTCTTAATTGCATATCAACGACTTATTAGAAAAAAACCTAGCACCCAATAATTGCTTGTCCCGTCTATCAACTTGGTTTCCAGCATATTGGCTGTGGATGCATATCTTCACCATATGCATGTGGATGCATATCTTAATGAGGAACTAGATGTGATTTTGAATTGTGGTGGAAGTGAATAGGTTCAATTTATTGTCATGAAAACGCAGGAATCGTGTTTTCGAAAAATATAAATGTGTAAGAACATTTTTTGCCACAATCATGTCGCTGTTATTGCTTCTCAAAAGCTTGGAACACTGTTCCGAATCAGAAAACTGTACACATCTCAGCAACTTCTTATGCTTCATAAAGCTCAGATCAGAACTTCTTTGAAATACTGTTCTCATGCATGGAGCTCCCCCCTTAAGCATACCCTGAAGCTGCTGGATTCCATCCAGAAAAAAGCCATCCGCTTGATTGGAGACACGAACATCACTGGCAACCTTGATAGTCTGGAATATCGAAAAAGGTTGGATATTTATCTCTCTTTTATAGATAATTTCACAGGAAGTGACTTAGCACATTCGATTCCACCAAGAGGTGTGCATATCAAAAATACGCGACGGACTGTGGCTGCTCAATATTTTGAAGTTCAAGTCAGTACACCTCGAACTTAAACTGTTTGAGAACACAGGAATGCGGAGAACCACATTTATGTGGTATAAACGTTTTTCCAAATATAATCTCGCTACTTGTGCTAGTGTTTTGCCTTCGAGAAAAAATATGTGTGTACCATTCCTATAATTGGTAGCAGTTATTCAATCCCAAAGTTGGAACATTCGAGCTGAAATCGACAATTCATTGAACTCATTGGAGAAATTAAGAGCTCAAATTATTTTTTGAGTATGTATAATGGAACATAATATACATGAACCAACAATGTAATTCTCATTTAACAACTTCAACCTTGTACCTGTTATCATAAACCGTCAATTTTCTGGATTCAATTGAGAAACGTAACAGTGGTTCTGAGTATGTTCAAGTTGAAGAGAATTGAATATGGGCTGTTCGGCTGTGGCTGCTCAAATAAACGCATTTTGAGTATTTTTTTAAAGTTTCTTATAGTGTAGAATCTGAATTTGCTGGGTGGGAGATTGTAGAATTTAGCTGCATTGTATGAGAAGCTGCGAGTAAAGACAGAAGACCTGTGTTCAGCAATGACCAACAACGACCTGTTTCTAGTGGAAAAGCTAATAATATTCGAGAAAGCCTTCAATTTGATCAATAAATAATGTGCCATTCCGGTGTTCAAGACTTTGTGGGTGTTGGTGAATATTTGCAGTATTCCGAGTTTCGTCCTATACTGACATTCTCAAACTTAAACAATTTGCAATAATTTTATTGTATAAGTTTGAGAATGTCCGTATAGGACATAGGAATTTTCATTTCTCTTTTCATTATGATCTTCTACCACGTAGTAACGGCTACATCCACCAATTCACCAACCTGATTTCTTCATGATCGGTTATATGTAGTCGTATTTTCGTATTTAGTGAAAATAAAGCACTAGTGTCCAATCACAAATATAACACTCGACGTCACTGCTACAAAACTTTAAAATACAATACCGGAAGGGATAAGAAAAATATCTCATAAGTCATTGTTCAAAAAAGAATTAAAAAGATTCTCATAAGAAAATGACAGAATTTCGTGATAAAACTTCTAGTTCTAAAACTGGCCCAACACAAATATTTACTTATCTTAGGTTTCATCTATTCATCTTCAATATTTGATCATGTTATTTCTTCTGCAATATAATTTTATCATAGCATCACCTATACTGTTAATCTTGACTATTCAATTTCAACTTTTTTATTGTATTATTATATTATTTCAACTATTTTACTAAATTTCAATCCTCATTAATATTTTTTGCGATGCAATATTATTGTTTTGTATTGTTTAATTTTTTTATTTTGTATTATTTTCATTACATTATACTCATTAATTGTTTGCGAAGCAAGTGAAGTAGCAATTATCACCTATATATCTTGGTCATCTTGTTTCCGTGAAAAAAAATGTACTCTTACTCTTGTAAATAATATTATTTTTTACCGTAGAATGCGCTGGTCAGGCTCTATCCCCCGAAGCCCCGATACATTTGGGAGGACGCGTCAGCATTATCAAGCAGCAACCACTCCACACCGCGTGGTGTGGAGTGGAGGTATCATTGGGTTCGAGAATCATGTGCCCTGAGTAAACTCAGTGAGCCAAGAATGACAGCCTTCTGCATCTGCCGGCTAAGATTTCTGTCTTAGTGCGGCAAGCCGGTATAATTTTAAGATTCGAGAGTAGAGGTCATCATTCCAGACGACAGAGTGGTCTGGATCGAGTCTCTATAGATAGAGTATAGCGGAGTTTGGAAAGAAAATCTCGATATTTTATCCGTTATTAGCTTGTATGAGCCTGGAGTGGGGAACAAATAGTTTCAATAAATTCGGCATTTCTCGTTCCCCACAAAGGATTCAATATCTCCTAGAGCATATGACAACACCGGTGTGTTATCAATACCGTATTATCAGTGCCGTAGATTGTAAAGTAGAACAATTAGGTCCACGTTACGTCGATGGATAAACATGTGCTGGACATGCTGATATCAAGTGCATTAGGGTCTCGGACACCTCGCGGCAGGCTCTGCGCCTTGTGTCAGCAACCTCTTTACTCATCACGCCACTGCGGTAGATTGAAGTGTTGAAGACACCATTCTGGCGAGGCGTGATGAACCCCTCAGTTTCCGACTATAGCCCACTCGACCTGAGGAAAGCAAAACTCAGGCGCTTTGATAAGGCAAGGTCTTCAATGTTATTAAAAAAGACCCCATGAATTGGCTTATCCTTGTGTTGCCGCAGAAGTGAGGTTATCTCTGCAGCTTTCATGAGCCTTTGGATGAACGGTTCCAACCCGGTGACAAAGTTGTGATCACCTCGTCAAGTTTAAAAATCTGTTTAAAATCTGTTTTTCCGTTAACCAGTTGTCGCACTCCTACGAACGACAACCCTCAGAAGTCGAAACTTGTGAGGGCATCATTCCACCAAAGACTCCAATAATCAGAACAGCCATCTTGACAGAGTGGTCTGGATAGAGTCTGCGGAGTTCGAAGAGAAAATCTCGATGTTTTATCTGTTTTTCCTCCACTTTTCGGACAAGATACGGCTCACCGCAACAAAAAAGTACTCCTCTCGATAAGAAATTCGATTAAAAATTCTATAATTCATTACTAGACAAATGAATACATATATTTCATGTCATGAATTCTGAATATTATAAGTAATTGTTATGTTTTTCGGTAGGAAGTATTAGCTATGCTGTGTTCGAATGAGCATAATTGAATTTCCTGTGAACAGTTCAACTTGTGTTGCAGAATATTTGATAGGCTCAGAATATATCCGTTTGAGTTGACAGGATCAAATTTCCTCTTATCTCAGACGCCACAATCAATTTTGGACTTTCTTTGCCTTCTTTTAGCCTGAAATATTTCAATAAAATGATGTAAATGGCTTCAATGCTTCAGTATCGAATGATATATCCATTCCTTAAGGTGACAATGAAATCACAGCCTAATAGATTGCTTTTTCTTCTAGACAGTTTCTCAAAGTCCACTGAAATAAATTTCCTCCACTGTAGCCTTCTTTCCTTTTGTTAGTAGTGTATCCTGCGAAAGATTGTTATACAGTGCGGTCCATATGTATGAAATAAATTCATTTTTAGCGTTATTATGTACTATTTAAAATAAACCTGGAAGAGGTCGATTTTTATTCTTAAATTGACAATTTACAGTATGAAAATATTATCCCTCTCCAGCACCCCTTCTGAATTATAAGCATCCCCTCGAAAATTTCAAATAGCAAAGGAGGTCATGTGGCACTTTGTTGGAAAGGGATTTTAGTCCTCCGTTCAGCAATATAAAGTTTTTTAAGTTTGGTGCAATAACTGAGAAAATTAATTTTTGCAATTACATTAAATGTTCAAAATGACCACCATTATTCACTTCTTGACAATAACCTGATCTATTAAATAGACCATCCCTGTAACACGCTCCTTACTAACTTCGAATCCTGGAAAAAATCTTTGGAGATACTAAAATATTAGACAAAAAGCCAAATAATCAATTGATATGAATCTAGTAGGCTGCTGTCATTTAGGTATTTGAAGTTACTAAAAGACGTCAGTATAATATTTGTGGGCTTATTAAATTTAATTATGGCTGATTTGTCCAAAACTCAAAGAATATTCATTTTAATTATGATTAGTTGTGGTAATAAAACAAGAACTCAAACGGAGGTTTGTCAAATTTTTAATAATAAATACCCTAGTCAATACGTGTTGCAGTCTACAGTTAGCAAAATTGAAAAAAGTAAAAAAAAATCGTGAAACTGGACATGTAAAAAATATTGGAAATCCAGATAGAAATCTTCAATTTACTGATGAAAAGAAGTTAGATGTACTTCTAGAGATTGAGGAAAATCCGCATAAGACAACTCGAGAACTTGCCGCCAACAATGATGTAAGTGAATCATCTACTTTGAGAGTTTTGCATGAAGAAAAATACCACCCTTACAAAGTTCAGTTGGGTCACGAGTTAAATGAAGATGATCTTGATAGAAGGCAATAATTCTGTGAATTGATGATGGACAGAATGAACGCAGATTTGTAGTTCAAAAACAAAATAGTGTTTTCTGATAAAGCGACGTTTCATTTAAACGGAACAGTTAACAGAAAGCACTGTAGATATTGGAGCAGAGAAAATCCTCACTGGATGTGTGCGACTCACACTCGATATCCTACAAAAGTTAACGTTTGAGCTGGTATCATTAACAATAAAATTATTGGCCCTCATATTTTTGAGGACACTGTTAATGGTGAGGTTAATCTAGATTTAATGATCAACATTTTAGTGCCTACATTACAAATACATTTTCCTGATGTTAATCATCCAAATCAGCTAGATCAAACTATTTACTACCAACAAGACGGAGCTCCATCGCATTTTGCACGTACAGTTAGAAATTATTCAAACGAGGTTTTTCCCAATAGTTGGATTGGAAGACGTGGAACGATCGAATGGCTGGTTAGATCCCCCGATTTGACTCCTCTCGATTACTTCTTATGGGTTTATTTGAAATCTAAAGTATATTTTAATATACCAAACAATATTGCTGATTTGAAAGTTAGGATAACGGAAGAAATTAACAAAATAACCCCCGAGGTCATATAAAATGTTATACGAGAATTCCAAAATCGCCTCGGTTATTGTCAAGAAGTTAATGGTGGTCATTTTGAACATTCAATTGTAAAGTACATTGAGAAATACATTCTAAATTTTCTTTCCCAAAAAACATTCTAAATATTATGTGGCATTATTATCTTCATTCTACGTAAAGTTTTGTGATACCTAGATACATTATATAAATTTTACATCTTAAAAATAAATTTTCTCAGTTATGATTGCACCAAACTTAAAAAACGTTATATTGCTGAACAGAGGACTAAAATCCCTTTCCAACAATGTGCCACACAACCCTCTTTGCTATTAAAAATTTTCGAGGGGGTGCTTATAATTCAGAAGGGGTGTTGAAGGGGGATAATATTTTCATACTGTAAATTGTCAATTTACGAATAAAAGACGACCTGTTTCAGGTTTTTTTTACATAGTACATAATAACGCTAAAAATGAGTTTATTCCATACATATGGACCGCACTGTATATTATGATTAGTTTATTTGAAGCAATTGCAAATCATAAACATTATCCTGAAAAAGCATATGATAAAAAACAAAACGTAATGGAGAACTAAAGTTTCTTTGCTAATCTTTGCTTAAATGTCATATTTCAACCGCACACTATTGAGAGATCATACAGTTATACAAATAACAGAAATAAATATTCAATCAGAAAACATATATAAAAAAGGTGACATATTATTTATTGACAAATTGCAAATTAACAAATAAAATTCCTTGATCAGTAATAAATAATCAATTCAAAAGATGTAGGTACATCAAATCCCTTTGAAGTGGACCGAAGTCTTACAGAAAAAATTATCTTTCAAAATAATCATTTTGGAACCGTTATAGGAATTCAAAGTTTTGTGTATTATTAGAGGATCAGTGAAAAATATAAAATGTTATATTTAAAAAATTCAACTCGTAATCATACAAACACACTTAAAGGTATATGATTCGCTATTTAAATAACATTCACTGTTTTCACGTTTTTGGAAATTTTTATTTCTACTTCAGTGAGTTTGGTAATATTTCTACCTATTTATCACATACCTAAAAGAAATATATTAAGTAATTTTAAGTTCAGTAAGGTATATTCGATTTGTTCCCAATGAATAACATAAAAACATTTGTTTGAAGGTGGTTGACAATGTTTCGTGGTGTATTTTATCAGTTCGGACTTTCATTGTCTGATATAATATAAATTGATTTGAAATCCCTGAAAAATCTCTAAAAAATTGAAAAGATAAACCGAAAAAATAACAATTTTGTTAAACAAAAAATTGAAATATTAATACAAGCTGAAAATAAAAAATTTAAAAATATAATTACCTGTTATCACCCGAAGACGATTGTGGATACTAACAATCGAAACGTCGTAACGTAACTTGGTTTGGAATCTTTAAATTTTTAATTTTCTTTTTTTTTTATTTTTTTTTTTTTGCTTATATTAATACTTCTAATTTTTTTTTTTTGTTT